>JAJLXS010000084.1:0-49644 GCA_030571355.1 Maudiozyma serrabonitensis | reverse complement strand
GAAACAAGGTGCAGGAATAACTCGGATCTAATGGAGTTAATGAATTTAACTCTGTTGCGTATAGAATTCTAGAACCTATATAAAGAGAGACAACCTCAGACTTATGAGATTTGTTTGTCTCTCTTCTATAACAAAAACAACAATAGAATATATAATTTTTTGGCTTCGATCCGAGTACTTACAAATACCACAAAATTTAGAAATCTTGTTCCTCGTGGCCCAATGGTCACGGCGTCTGGCTACGAACCAGAAGATTCCAGGTTCGAGTCCTGGCGGGGAAGATTAATTTTTACCTGTGTGAATTTCATGCAGTGTTTTTTTTTTCTATGACATATATTCATACTATTGAATTGAGCTCTCATTTCTTCTGTTTTTAACCTGCAAAATTTTTTCTTTGAAAGTATAATATCCTAGGAAATAATAAGGTAACGGTGGTATGTGACTACACTATGAATTATAGTAGTCGTTGATAATGACAAAGATTAAAGCTTTCATTTCAAATCCTAACTAGGCTTTTGAGACACTATATTAAATCAAACTCTTTTTTAAAAAGGAGACCTTTAAAGAAGAAAATTTCTCAACATGTCATCAATAGGTGAGTGTCATAATCATGGCACAATCAAATCCAAACGGACAAATATGGAAGTTTATTTCAGATTCGAAATAAATAATTTTAATTATTTGATTGTATATTATTATGTAAGTAGGAATTAATAGAGAGGGACGACAAATTTCAACCTAGACGTTTCGTAATGAAAACTGTACAACAATTAATAAACAATGAGTAGTAGAAATTATCATAATTATCAATAAATATAGCTATTAACATTCGTCTTTATATAAGATCGTTATATACGAGGTGGTTTCCTTTGATATTGAAAGAAAGGAAAAAGTGAAATGCCTGAAAAAAATTAATAAATGTCTTTTACCAGCGAAATTTATTATATAAACGTTAACCACTATTTTTCACATACGAGATGACCATTTTATTCAGTATTAAGGGCTTACATTTATTTATACAGAGAATACAACAAACATAATAATTACATAATGTCTGGTCGTCAAGGTGGTAAGTTAAAGCCTCTAAAGCAAAAGAAGAAGCAACAAAACAACGATGATATGGATCCTGAAGAAAGAGCTTTCAAGGAAAAGCAAAAGGCTGATGCTGCCGCAAAGAAGGCCATGATGCAAAACATCAAGGCCGGTAAGCCATTAGTAGGTGGTGGTATCAAGAAGTCCGGTAAGAAATAGATTTTCTTTACGCTTCCGTAAATTCCATTATATATCTCTATATCATTAATACATACTTCTAATCAATGTGCACATAATATTAATTGTTACTTTTCTCATCACTTCTACAGTCTGTGTGTGTGTGAATTTTTTTATATATGTAGAGGGTAACTATTGTAATTTATTTTCTTCGTGGAATTTAAAGCGAACTTCAAAAACACGAAGCTAGAAGAAGACCAACAAACAAACTTTGACAGAATTTATCAGTTTGTTTTAGGAGATAAGAATCAGTTTTTTAGGACTGCTACTTTGATAGATATTAAACGGTTCCAACTGTTTTAACATATTATTTAGTATTTTCTGGTATTTTAAAGGGTCCTTTTGCTTTAGAGATAACCTGTACCACATTACCCTAATATATTTTCCTTCCACCATCCATACAAATCAACATATAAGAAATAATGAGTACAGCACCAACTGCTTCACAGCAGACTAAAAAGTCTGGAAAGACTTTAAGTAAATACAAAATTGTGTTTCTTGGAGAGCAAGGTGTTGGTAAGACTTCCCTAATAACAAGATTCATGTATGATACATTTGATGATCATTATCAAGCTACCATTGGTATTGACTTTTTATCAAAGACGATGTATTTGGATGATAAGACCATTAGATTACAATTATGGGATACAGCCGGACAAGAAAGGTTTAGATCTTTGATTCCATCATATATTAGAGATTCCAGAGTTGCAATTGTCGTGTATGATATTACTAAGAAAAAGTCATTTGATTTCATAGATAAATGGATTGAGGATGTGAAAAATGAAAGAGGTGAAGAGAATGTAATACTTTGTATTGTTGGTAACAAGAATGATTTGACAGACGAAAGACAAGTCACTATAGAGGAAGGTCAAGAAAAAGCAAAGAAATTAGGTGCTAAAATATTTATGGAAACCTCAACGAAAGCTGGATACAACGTAAAGAATTTATTTAAAAAAATAGCAAAATCGTTACCAGAATTTCAAGAATCTAACTCCAACATTATTAATGAAACTACAGGTGCAGCAAGTAAAACAAATAATAACGCCGCCGGATCGAATGATGCTAGTAAAGCAGGTGTTATAGATATATCCACCGCAGACCAACAAGAACAAAGTGCCTGTCAATGTTAAAATAGGTTCTCAGCTCTCTGTTTAGGAACACATAGATTATTTGCATCATCATCTATTTATCTGTCCTACCTAATTGTGTTGTGTTGTTTATTTTTTTTCTCTTCCCAATACCTAAAACAAACTTAATGTAGTTCATTACTATCATAAATGCATGTAATATTTCATAATATATAAAACATATTAGTATATAAATAAACAATCAATAATATATTGAAAAATACCATAAAAACTCATTAGTAAAAAATTAAAATCTTACAATTTTTTTTTTTTTACATCTTATCGAATTGAGTGTCAACATATTTACCATCTCTTAGAAGTGTTTTGCATAATTTTGGCATAATTTCGACCTGCAAAGGAGCTAATGGGAATTTTTCTCCGTCGATAGAGTAAAGGCCATTTGGACTTGGAATATCATCAAAACTGCCAGAAGAATCTGACGTTGTTTCCTCGAAGTTATAACTATTAATTTCTTTGTCGGAGTTCTTTGGGATCAGCCTGTAAGCAACAATCTTAGAATGAAGAACTTCAGGTTGTAAGACATGTGACCCTTTATCTAAAGCTAATAAAATAGGAACCATCCTAGTAAATGGTGTTCTAGAATCTGTAATAACCATGTCCATACATCCATCAGCAGGTAATGCGGCAGGAAAAAATTTTGTATCGGCTGCAACATAAGGCATTTTACCTGAATAAAATATACCTAGATTATTTGTAACATGAGGATCAATTCTTTCCCAATCATTAGGAACGCCATTTTCAAATTTATATTTCGTTTGGAAATCACTCTCTGTGACAAAGTTATTGATGTCGGGTTCATTTGAACCGGTATCATCTTGAATCGTTATTTCATTTTTCAAATCAAGATTACCAGAAGTGTTTGACATCGACGTCTCATCAGATCCCATATCACTTTCGTACTCGTCATCTCCAATATATCTGATTTCAGGTTCTATTAATTCGGGCTTTTCAAGTATATCCACTTCAGAATCTTCCAGTTGCCTTTTATATTTAAGATAATGATATTTTAAATCATTTTTACTTTTTGCATGGTATTTCACATATATATCACACGGATATTTTTTCCTTTGTAAAATGTTAAATGCTACCCCTAATTCGAATCTAGCAGGCCCCATCCATCTGATAAATTCTGTATTGATATCTGATTCGGCAATTATACCATATGTTTGACTTAAAAATGATAATCTTGGGTATTCTGAGCGTGTCGATGGTTGACTACAACACATGATGTCAATTCTTTTTTCAACTGACTTGATTAAAAATAAGGTTGCATATGAAGGATTATTGGTCCAGTGGCATGAAACACTCATAGCATTACCAGACCCACAGGGAATCTCTGTTATTGCTAACTTGTTGAATGCTTCGACACGATCTGGTCTTTGAAAGAGTCCGTTAATTACTTCGTGTGGGATACCATCACCAGACGCACATGCAATTGTATCATATTTGTCTATATTTATATTCTTGACGATATCCACAGCATGGCAGGGGTATTTTGTATAAACTACGTCTATCTTAAAATTACTAGCTAGGAGCAAAGGTTTCGCTTTCTTCTTAAATATTTTTTTAGCATTTTTTTTACCTCCAAATGGATTTATAATGACAAGTATAGATCTTTGGCGTTTTGAGTTCCTGTAACTCCTACTCAGAATTTCTTCTATGACGTCTTGTTTAGTACCACTATTTTCAATCACCAAAGTTAATGACTTTGGTTTGACATCATGTCTAGTTGGTTTTGCGAATGTTATTTCAATAATATGCTGGTTAGGAAGACGGCTCAATTGAGCTGGTAATATTTTGATTCTTTCTTCATTCTCTACAGCTTCTGCGTTTAAAATTCTATCGTAAGATATCACTGTATTCGTTGGAAATTGACCATTCATTGAGCTGTAATTTGTTGAATTTCTCTTTGAATTTTTGATATCAGTTCTAGATTTATGACTTTGGTCACTCTTTGTATCTTCTGAGGAGTTCGAAGATGTATCGTCATCTCCATCGTCACTTAAGCAGGTAACACAACTAATAAGCGATGCAGTCTCGAAAGAACTATTGTTATCCATACTACTCCTGAAACTTGTGGCATTACTCGACATACTTGTCCTACTAGCTGAGAATTCCTTTGACATTCTACCCAATTCTCTCTCAGACAGTTCTGAGGTTGTTGGTTTCCTTGATTTAATCATTATTCCTTTCTCAGTCAAAATAGCTAATGATATTGGTCCTTTATCCTTGTGTTTATGTTTTCTCTTTTTCTTTTGAGCTGTATGAATATCATTATTGTTACGAAGATTATCCAAATGAGAATTACTATTGGTATTATTATAGAGTATAATATCATCATCCAATGATAATTGAGGTTGTGTCATATCCTTTTTTGAGATATGTGAAGGTAGCAACATCTTTTCATGTTTAGATAAATCATGCGGTATCTTTCTCAAAGAAGGTTTTGTTGTATTATTTTCTTTACCAACTTGGTTTTCATGTTGAACCTCTGGATCGGATCCATTAGTTAAATCATTCTGTTCTATAATTGGAGAAGATGATTTAGATGATATATGTGATGTAACATCTTTTGAAATGACAGATGAAGAGTTATTAGATTCATTTCTTGAAGAAGAATCTATTGAATTATCTGTATTTGTTTCCTTAACAATAACATTCTTGTTATCATTTTCAAAATGTGGAGATGCCTTCTTAAGCCTGTCCAAGACGTTAGGATGACCACCTAGTATGATATCCTCTTTTTTCTTACCATTGAAAGCAGGTTTGCTTTGGGTTTTATTGTTTTTTCTTAGAAATTGCAACGTTGGAAATTAGTATGTGTGCCTAAAATGTGTTCAGAAGATAGACAGATCTCAAAATAAATTAAAAATAAGGAAATCGAAACAAATTCTTATATTTTTTATCTTATTTGTCTAATTCTTAGAAACAAATTGAATGGTCTATTTGAAGGAATAAAATATAACTAGTCTTCCCAGAATGTTATATTGAACCTAGTTTCTCTTAAGTTTCTTTATCAATGAAGATCAAAAATGTGAGTAAAATATCTTCGGTCTTGAAAAATAGTTTTGCGAATGTGAATAAAATAGTAAGCAAAAATATCGATTATCTTTCTTTAATTTATAAATACAGGATTTACCAGAGAAAACTATTTGAAAAGTCTATATTAGAAAGGTTTATATATATTTATATGTGTGTGTGTGTGTGTGTGTGTGTGTTAAAATAGGTTGATATGCTAGTTCCTTTTGGTAAATCTATTCTTTTTAACAAAAAATGCGTGTCACTGCACGTATCGGATAATCTTTTGTCTTGGTTTTTAAGAACGCTTCTTAATTTCTGTGTGGTCTTATATTTCCCTTCTCTCTTTCTTGACTTTTTCTTATTACGTAAAGTATAGAAAAGAGTAAATAAATTCGAAAACAAAACATCAAATTGGTTATAACTTTATATATTTATATTTGTTATTCAAGATATTGTCCTTCCAATTCTCCCCCCCCCCCAAGTTAATGACAAATGGATTTATAAGTTAAGCCCGAAACTCTTGCAATAGAGAGCTGGGACAGTTGCACGCCACTATCTTATAGGGATTCGTCACTGGTCCCCTACATATAACACTAAATTTAAGGCTCCTGCCATCAGCTTACACATATATCAGTCTCGATAAAACTAATGATGTTAATACTGTGTATATAGATTGATACATATCAATATATACTTCTGTAGTTGTACTGTTAAAGGAATAGGGTTTAAAGATCATTACACCGCCGCGTGAGATAAAGAAACTAAAGAACAATAAAGAACAATACAAAAATAGTTAAACAGGAAGAACCTGAACAATGAAGTGTTTTTCCTTGTATTATACTTCTCCATTGCACTGATAACAGCGCATCATCAACTTATGTATTAACAAGGTATACCTCGACGAAGACCGAAGCAAAAGAAGTCGGCGCAGTTTTTGTATATGTATATATAGGTATTCTTTTGTTTCCATGGGGTAAGTTTTTTGCCAAGATTAAAATTACCACTCTTTTTAGCTATCTTGGCGAAGAGAGTAGTAAAACCATATAATTAATTTATATTGTTCATGGAGAAGGTTGATTATTCTATAAATAACTGTATATATATGTATATGTGTGTGTGGTTAGATGAACAACTATAAGAGCGTGTAACTTGTATTTATGCATACGTGTCTCTTTTTTACTATGGGTTAGAATGTAGGAACTTGATCTCAGAATCTTTCACTATCATGGCACCGTAAGCATCTCTGTCTCTTGGATTGATTCGTAATGATAATGGTAATTGATTACCACCAGATAATGTTCCAATCAAATGTGGTATCGTCTCTGCTGTGAAATTTATTGTTTCGCTGACTCCGTCAGCCTCTTTATTTATATCATTAATGTCAAATGTGTACCATGATTCATGTTCTTCATCATTAATATCAATAGGTAATGATACAATATCTGTTTCGGAAGTGGTATTAGTGATATTGGTTGGTATTCCTGAATTTAGTCCCTCTGCAGTAGTAATTTCTGCATTAGAGACTGTTACATTGCTATTAGTATTATTAGATCTTGGACGTAATGGAACAATAGATGGTTTAACTTTTCCATTTTCGTCAAAGACAGCCAAACGACAAATTGGACAAGTTTGTGATCTTTCCATCCAATTCTTTAAACAAGATAAATGTAACATATGGCCACAAGGTAATTTTTTAGGTCTCTTAAATTTTTTAATATTATCTATATCTTGTTGTGTTAACAGTTTCTTTTCTTTATCTTTATCATTTTCATGTTTTAAAATTTTATCAGATGGAATTGATACTAAATCATCCATACATACAATACAAATGTTATCATGATCCATTAAATCAAAAATATCAATATTTGGTAATTTATCATCTAATTGTCTGTTATTTTTATAAATTTTCCATAGACTGGTAATACCTTTATAGAGAGACATTAAATCCCATATTATATCTTTAATTACAACAATTTGTAATCGACATAATATCAATACATGTAATGCAGTCTTTGCTACTCTTGATACAATATCAATAATTTTTTCATAAATAAATTTATTTTCTAATCCATCATCTGGTGAATCTTCATCATCATCATCATCATCATTTATTTCTTCATCGGATTGAATGTCTGATTCATCTGTATCAGAAAGAATCTCTGTTGGAATTCTTACATGATTGTGATTACGACGTTGTTGTCTTCTATCATTAAGATAAAATTCATAATAATTTAATATTGTATGAGATACTAATTCAAGATGATCCACGAATAATACACAAAATTCCATTCCAAATAATAAAAATACACTCATATAACTATCATAATTACCTTTAATTTTTGCTTGAAAATTTCCTATACCATATCCAATATTAATAATTTGAACATCATCATCTGTTAAATCATTTCTAAATATATATTTTGTCCAAAAATAATGAGCAACCCAAAATTCTATAGCACAAAATATAATTAAATTTCTAATATACTGTGAAAAAATTAAATTTCTAAATTTTGTTTCATTATTTATTGCTTGTAATCGTTGTTCTAATCTATCTTTAAGTATCCAGTAATAAATCTTTAAAGCAATTAACCCACCTGAAAGACTTATTAATGTCATTAAATGATATTCTGAAAACATTGAAGTCATAATTATTATTCCTAATACAGAGAAAGGAACTCTTTCAAAAATATGTTCTTGTTCAATAAGTCTCAACTCTCCGAATAACATCCATGTTATAATATTCCATATTAATGCAAGGTTTAAAAGTCCAAAGACCATGAGAATCAATAGATTCACTCCACTACTTAGTTTTAAGGACATCTGTAAAAAAGTTCTTGAAGCATTGTATGAGTTGATTATAGCTGAAATAGTCAGTATATACATCACTACTGTAAAAGTAGCTAGTTGCTTCCTTCTTGTAGCCGTTAACATATTAACTTATTATTAATTAATATTTTATGATTCTCTTAACAACCTCCTAACACTTCTATATTAGAAAGCAAAATAAATCAAAAAAGAACCCTAAATTGGTACAGGGATTGATTTTGACAGATATCAATAACCTCTTGGATTGATATAAATAATTAAAGTTTTCGCAATCTTTGTAATTAAAGAATCGTTCGTTCACCCTTTAAAAAGCTCAACAAAAATGTGTATCAATTGCATTTCTGTATGATATATATTAATTATAATTTAGAGATACCTTTTTTCTCTATCACCGAAATTAACATAAATACTATAATAATTATATATAACGCAACCTACATGATTTCCCATATAAGGAAACAATACACGTAGCACCTAAATTTGTAATGATCAAATTACAGAATACAACACAGAAATTTAAAAATATTGTTGTTTTTCAGAATTCGACAACGCGCGCGCACTCTTTGATCATAAAAACACTTCCTTCCTTAGCACGATATTCTTGCAGAACAGGGGTCAGGCCGGGGTGGCGGGGGAACACAACAGCAAATTTCAGTGTATTGTAGTTACCCTACTTATTTATTTTGAGGTCACGTGACCTAATTTATGATACGACAAGTATTTAAGAAAATATCACATTTTCATTAATTTTAAGGTCCCTTGGCCCAGTTGGTTAAGGCGTGGTGCTAATAACGCCAAGATCAGCGGTTCGATCCCGCTAGGGACCATTCTTTTTTTGAAAATTTTGAGGCTGAACGACTACAGTATTCTGGTAATTTTTTTCCAGTTGTCACATGAAATTCCAATATTTTCCCAGTTTATTTAATTATAAGTAAATTGAATTCTTAATGCTGAGATAACAAATCGACTATGATAAAATAAAGGTAGTTATGATGTAGTAGATAAAAGTATCACGATCTTATCGTAGATACGTCACCGTTGATGATATTATGTTATATAATTAAATTTCGCGTCTCTTGGTCTCTTCTTATTGAATATTCTAATGTACAAGTATTAGATCAAAAAATTCTTAACTTCTCATCCATGCCATATTTATAGATTATCGATATCAGTTGACATCTACAAAATATCATATTCTGAGTCTATCATAATTACTGTCTCGGCGAACGGCATCTAAGGATTGGAATTATCACATGACGTGAGGGATAGTTAGAATCTCCATGTGACATTAACATTATCTGAACCATTATTAGCCATCACCTCATTATTCTGTTAAATTATTTCACTTTAAATATAATTACAAACAGTCTCAACTATTTTTGAATAGTTTTGTTTATTCTTAGCGCCGACAAGAATTGTAATCTTTATGACGTTGTATATATATATATTAAGAAAAGAAAAAAGTAGATTGCTTTATATTAAAACATTACATTCTTGTATGTCTATTAAATTAGAGACTTTAAATTTTATTTTATTAATACAAATTGGATGAGGGGTATATATATATAAAGAAAGAAAATATATATGTAGCTTTTAAAAAAAAGGTAAATGAAGATAATATAACCGTTCTAGAATATCGAGAGAAAAAGAGGCATATAGACAAAAATAAAAAATATTAAGAAAGGAAAGATAGAATTACAAAAAACATATTATTATCGTATTCCTTTCTATATATACAGTTTTTTTTTGCATATCTTTGTTTACTTTCTAGTCTTTTTTTCAACTTTCAATAATAAAGCTTTATTAATATGTGGTAAGACACCACCAGATGCAATAGTAGCTCTAATCAAAGAATCTAATTCATCATCACCTCTAATAGCCAATTGTAAATGTCTTGGTGTAATTCTTTTAACTTTTAAATCTTTAGCGGCATTACCTGCTAATTCTAATACTTCAGCTGTCAAATATTCTAAGACAGCAGTTAAATATATAGCAGCTTTAGATCCGACTCTAACTTTACCACTAGCGTTTCTCTTCAAATAACGCTTGATTCTACCAACAGGGAATTGTAAACCTGCTCTAGCTGAAGATGATTGAGCCCCTAAAGCAGCCGAATCACCACCTGTTTTACCTTTACCACCGTGTGCTTTACCTCCTGACATTTTGTATATGTATATATATTTAGTTTGTTGTTGTGTATGATAATAATATTCACAGAGTCTTCTTAACAATTAACAACACGAATACACTGTGCAAATTTAAATAGAAATACTTGTTATTTAACGAGTTATATATGTTAAAATCCTTCTTTTAATCTGATTAAAGTTTGTTGTTGATTTGTTTACAAAATATATCTCTTTGTTTGTTTATTTTTGTTTTTCTTCCTCGGTGCCGCCGCCTCCAACTCTTTTTTCTTTCCCCCCCCCCCAAAAAAAAGCGAATTTTCGCTGCGATTTCGAGATAAGTGAGGGTAACACACGAAGAATTTCCTAATTTGGAATTTTTCGAACGGCTGAATCTCAATTTTATTTAAAATGTCAAGAATATACTCTTCATCTGTTAGTTTTTAAGCGTATGATAGTATACATGTATGTATAGTTTGGTGTTGTTATTACTCTATGAGGGAGTGTGTTTAAAAAAATGTGATAATCCATATTTGAACCACAAAATTTTACAAAAGTTGGGATGTCTACCGGTTTATTCCACCCTCTAATATATATATATATATATATACCTCGACAACCGACACTTATAAATTTCTGTCTGTAGGTAGCTATGATGTAAATGAATACTGCCCATAGGTTAGTATGTTAAACATTTTCAATCGATGACATTAAAATTGTTAAAATCTTTCTTTTGTTAATAAACTTGCCCTTTAACAACGTGGGTCGATGTTGAAAACAATATAAAACTAAAATATAATTACATTCCTGTTCTGTTCTACGATGTTTTAGTGAGAGTAAATCACGATGTATATATATATATGTATTTTTTTAACTGTCCGAGGGAACAAAGATTATCTCAGCACAGTGAAAGAGAGAGAAAAAAGCTTGCCGAAAATAGAGAAGTTATTTGATAATCGTACGAGCACCCAAGAATTTCAAAGATAGATTCGTTGTTATCTTTTTTAACTAAAAAAATTTGAAACTAATATGACATTCTTAGACAATAAACAGCTGATTTTTAGACATTTTTTTTTTTTGTAGCTGTGAAATAGTCTAGTATCCCTGACATAACTACTTTCCTCGTGGGTTCTTGTTATTCCTTTGCATTGTTATTCTCAGTTGCAGAGTGAATTATTTACATTTGACAGCCACATCATATCTATCTCTTTACCTAAAAACCCTTTATTTTTAGTTTTATTTTTGTTATTGTTTTAAAAGATAGAAGAATGTTGGTAAATAAAGTTGTACGACCTTATGGTCTCTACGATTTATTGCTATTTTTTTTATTTTTATTTGCATTAATTTTACCTATAACTGATGCAGCAAAGGATAAAAAACCTAAAATTGCTTCGAATTATGCTCCAAAGAGAATTAAATGTCCAAATGATTCAAATAAACCTTTATTAAGAGAAGCTAATTCTATTTCCTTTGAAGAATCTAAATGGTTACAGAAGAGAAAACAAGTTACTATACCTGCTTTAAAAAACTTTTTATTAAGAGCTACAGAAAATTTTGAAGATAATTCATTTGTAAATCAATTATTTCAAGATGATGAAGATAATAATGTTCCAAAAATTGGAATTGCGATTAGTGGAGGTGGTTATAGATCAATGTTGACTGGGGCAGGTATCCTTTCAGCAATGGATGATCGAACAATTAATTCAACCGTAAACGGTCTTGGTGGTCTTCTACAATCAACTAGTTATATTGCAGGTGTCTCTGGTGGGAATTGGTTAGTTGGATCCTTAGCATGGAATAATTGGACTTCTGTTCAATCTATTATAGATAATTGGAATGTTGATGATAAAGATGATGACGATGATGATGATAATAATAGTATTGAAGTTACTGAAACTGAAGAAGTTACAGGAGGTGAAGATGCAGATTATGAAGTGAATCCAATTTGGGATCTTCATGATTCAATCATTTCCCCAGGTGGGATGAATATCTTTAAATCTGCTAAAAGATGGGATCATATCTCTAATGCAATTCAAGCTAAACAAGATGCTGGATTTGAAACTTCTTTAACTGATGTTTGGGGTAGAGCCCTTTCTTATAATTTTTTCCCAAATTTAAATAGAGGTGGGATCGATTATACTTGGAGTTCATTAAGAAACGCAAAAGTTTTCCAAGATGCTCAAATGCCTTTCCCTATAAGTCTTTCAGATGGTAGATATCCTGGGTCTAGTGTTATTAATTTAAATGCAACTTTATTTGAATTTAATCCATTTGAAATGGGTTCTTGGGATTCTTCATTGAATGCATTCTTTGATGTTAGATATTTGGGAACAAATGTATCAAATGGTATTCCAATTAATCCATATAAGGAAGAAAATACTGAAATAACGACAAAAGTAACCAAAAATGATCTTGATGTTATAGAAGATAATCATGAATGTATTATCGGATATGATAACACTGCATTTATTATGGCAACATCTTCAACTTTGTTTAATCAATTTTTGTTAAGAATTAATTCAACGAAATTACCTGTTCCAAAATTTATAACAAGATTAGCTACACATTTTTTAAACGATTTATCTCAAGATTACAATGATATTGCCGTGTATCATCCAAATCCATTTAAGGATTCTCAATTTGTACTAGATAATTTCACAACAAGTATCACTAAATCAGATAGTTTATACTTAGTTGACGGTGGTGAAGATGATGAAAATATCCCATTTGTTCCATTGATTCAAAAGGATAGGGATCTAGATATTATTTTCGCATTGGATAGTTCTGCAGATATGAAATTACAATGGCCTGATGGTTCCTCTTTAGTTCATACTTATGAGCGTCAATTCTTTAAACAAGGTGATGGTATGGCATTTCCATATGTTCCTGATACTAATACATTTGTTAATTTAGGTTTGAATAAAAGACCTACTTTCTTTGGTTGTGATGCATCAAATATGACCGATCTTGAATATATCCCACCATTGGTTGTATATATGCCAAATTCAGAGTATTCATTTAATAGCAATCAGAGTGCATTCAAATTATCTTATTCAGAAACTCAAAGAAGACAAATGATTCAAAATGGGTTTGAAATTGCTACTAGGAATAATTTTACTGATGATCCAGATTTCTTAAGTTGTATTGGATGTGCCATTATGAGAAGAAAACAAGAAGCCTTAAATATTACTTTGCCTATCGAATGTGAATCTTGTTTCGTCACATATTGTTGGGATGGTGAATTAGATACTACTGAATTACCAGATTCTGAAAAGGATTGGCATCATTCCTTTGTATATGAAAATGGAAAACCTAATGACACTAATTCTACAGTGAAGGATTCGGGAACTTTTGTATCTTTACAAAATGGTGATTCTCCATATTTGAGAGACTCTAACTCCAAGAATATTAAGGATCATTCGGATGAAGATCATTACAAGAATACAAAAATCTACACAGGAACATTGATCAACATTAAATTCATCATGCTGTTACTGTGCATAGTGACATTTTTGGTAGGATTAATTTAGGGGTAAAAACATTATTTTACAAAGTACCCTCAGACTCTGCTAAAATATTAAAAATAAAACGAATATCTAGCATTTCTTTTCTCACGCTCATTTGTACCTCACAAAAAACATCAGAATGAAAGAAAAGAAGAAAAAAAAATTCAAGCATACATATATAATTGATACACTACATAATTTATAAATTCAATATATTTTCATTAACGTTAAGTTAAATATATACCACTAATGAAGGACTTTTATATTAATTTTATTAGTTTTATTACTGCATGTTGTTTGTCTCTCTATCTCAAGCCCGAGCATTGAGGAATTTAGAAAATTATATCTATGCGAAAAAAAAACTGAAAAATTACAACGGTAAAAAAATTTTCAGGCTCATCTCATCTCATCTCAAAGTTTTAAAAGGGCTATAATAGAAGAAGGCATAGTGACAATAACAAGGATATTATACACTATTCATACAACATAAACGCCCAAGTGTACAAACGATTCCAAATTACGTGTAATGTCTTCAAATAAAAAGTCCCCTTATGTTACTTTCCAAGGCTCTCAGAATTTTAGATTAAGAATCGTTCTTTCTACTCTTTCTGGTAAACCCATAAAGATTGAAAAGATTAGGTCAACCGATCTAAATCCTGGTCTAAAGGATTTTGAAATATCTTTCTTAAGATTGATGGAGTCGGTGACAAATGGTTCTCAGATTGAAATCTCATATACAGGTACTACTGTGATTTATAGACCAGGTATCATCGTTGGGGGCTCTCATACACATAATTGCCCTCCATCTAAACCGGTTGGTTATTTCGTTGAACCTTTGTTATATTTAGCACCTTTTTCCAAGAAAAAATTTTCTATTGTGTTGCGTGGTATAACCAGCTCTCATCATGATGCTGGTATAGAGGCCATTAAATGGGGATTGCTACCTATTTTAGAAAAGTTTGGTGTTAGAGAATGTGCTTTGCATACATTGAAAAGAGGTTCTCCACCATTAGGTGGTGGTGAAGTTCACTTAGTAGTTGACACATTGATTGCACAACCTATAACGATACATGAGTTAGAGAGACCGATGATAAGTGCTATTAAAGGTGTTTCTTATTCAACCAGAGTCAGTCCATCGTTGGTCAATAGAATGATCGATGGTGCTAAAAAAGTACTGAAAAATGTAGGTTGTCAAGTTAATATTACCGCAGACGTTTGGAGGGGAGAAAATTCTGGTAAGAGTCCAGGTTGGGGTATAACATTAATTGGTGAAACCAAGAAAGGTTGGTGTTATTTTGCAGAAGCAATCGGTGACTCTGGAGCTATTCCAGAAGAAGTTGGTGAGATGGTTGCTTATCATCTGTTAGAGGAAATTGAATCTAGTGGTGCTATCGGTAGAACACAATTACCTTTAGCTATAACATTTATGGTGATTGGTAAAGAAGATATAGGTAGATTGAGGATAGCTAAGGCTGAAATAGATGAAAGATTTGTTGTTTTATTGAGAGACATAAAAAAAATATTTGGTACCGAAGTTTTACTGAAAGAGGTTGATGATGGTAGCGACCATGGTGACGACTATATAGTTACAGTTAAAGGTAACGGTTTCACAAATACCAATAAAAAAATTGCATAGGAATATAAGTCAAGTAAGAATTACTCTATACATAACGAAAAAGAAAACATATATGTATATATATATATATATATATTGTAAGATATTTATAAGCATCGTAAGACATTTTTATTCTATAACTGATTCATTAATGTGATATATACTTAAACCGATATCTTTGAGTTAGGGTGACTAGGAATTATTCGATAAAGCCATGTTTTCAATCAAATTTGTTACTTTTTCCCATGCATTCATATTAAGCTCTGTTGTACTTGCATTCAATCTCGTCCAATCCTTAAACGCATTGGATATTAAAAATTGTGTCTCCTGGAAAATAGAAAACTCGAAAAGAATACACTGTCTAATTAACCACGATCTATTTAATTGTTGAACAATGGAAGCTCTATCCTTTTTCACAGAAAGTCTTAAACGGTCGTATTCAGTACCACTGGAATCAGGTTTACCTTTCATAGATTCTAGTCTTCCCATGTCGATCTCTATATGTCTTTGTAGTTGAGGTATGTTATTAGTAGCCATTATTCTATATCTTTCAAACATATTCTTTAACGATACTAATATGTCGATATAAACACCAAATTTTGGGATTAATTCTTGTGATAATTTGGCAACCTCTTCATCATTCAGAGTGTTTAGGTCAACAATGTGTTTGTTTATAATAGAGATATTATTATTGATATCAAGAACGGTTCTATTATTCCCTTCATCAATGTCGATGGGGTACATCTTTGGGGTCTCCCTTTGTAAATCATTTAGTAAGCCAGTCATTATTTTATTTTCATGTATCTTTTGTTGCAATCTTCTTTGGGATCTTTGAACAATAATATTTATCTTATTCCATGTTTCAATTGTACTATCTATTGAATTAGCAACGTCATTTAAATGAACTGATAATTCTGGTTTCCACAATTTAATGAAATTTTTCGTAATTTTTTTATTTTGGAATTCATCAATGGTATCAAATTTGTTATTTAATTGCTTCCTCCAAGTTGAAAGATCTGTTGGCACAGTTAGGAATGTCAACACTAAATCATCTTCCTTCAAAATGGGATGTTTCATTATTAAATTAATAAAAGTGTAAAGACCGTGCTGTCTTTTTTTAAGAAATGTTTGATCCAAATTTTGAGAGGTTCTAATCTTCTTAGGTGGTAATTCGGGAACCATTCTAAAGGGGTATCTCTTTAACAGAACTTCTTGTAACCAATCAAAGTCCGAGTATCTTCGAACAACACTTTTCGTATCTGAAGGATCAGTATTTGGCAACTCTACTGCCAAGACTAATTTATAATTGATATGTTTAAATAATAGACCTTCTCTCTCTGGAATTTCTTCAATTGAAACTATGTCTGATAATAGCGGATTATAAAGTTTCCTGGTATCCTTTATCCATTCTCCCAAATCTTCGTTATTTGTCTGTTCTTCATCTTCGACATTATTTGTTTTAGAAGATCCCTCACCTTTATTGATGTCATCGTTGAATATGTTTAGTGTTGCGGTTAAAGGATCTGATATTGGTGGAAATTTGTCTGTCTCATTGGGTCCACCCCAAATACCTTGTTCCCCTGCATCATCTTGTTGAATTGGTGGTATTTGTGACTCTTCTAGAGAATCTTTGAAAATATTCGTGTCAGAACCAATTGGAGATGGACTACCGAACAACGAATGGCCAGTATTTTCATTATCCAGGGTTAAGCTATTAAAAGTTGAAGAAACATTTGAATCCTGGTTTAACGTTTTGGTATTACTCTGGAAGTTTGTCTCATTTGTTCCATTCGCATTCCATGGTAATTGTGTCTCATTATTGGATGCCCACACATCATGTCCATTCGAATCATGTACACTCATGTTTGCATAAAGTGACGTGCCCTTTTTTATGCTTTGTTGATAATAATATCTTTACAGAAATTGTTTTTTATGAAAGGTGAATCCTGTAGTAATACTTTTTGATATGTTTCTATAATTGGAATATAAATTATACGTTCGCAAAGGGAAGATCAAGGTGTGTAAATAATATTGAAAACTATCGTGTCACTTGAGTAGAGCATTGTTCCCCTGTGTCCATTATAAAAATGTTGTCTGATTTCTCATTAAGTCAAAATGTGTACCGAGCAACAACACCGCCTCATCCCCGTACATAACAAATTTTGATTGTGAGCCCTTTTGCAACTACCATCACAAACAAAAGATAACAATAAAAAGAGCTTTGCCAGTAGAAACACATATACTTAGGCATAAGTTTAACAATATCAATTGTTCATTATGAATATGATTTATTATTTAGTTTTATACAGAGTATATATAAGTAATTGTAGTGTCTGCAACTGGGTATGTGCGTTAACTATTTGCATTGATGTTCATGATTCATTCATCACCTGAATCGTCATCTTCGGATTCATCCGACGATTCGCTATCAAGTTCAAATGTTAGCCAACTTGGCCATCCAACCTCTTGTCTTAGGAAATTCTTTAATTTCTCAACTAGAAACTGTTCCAGTTTGTCTACATTTCTTAATGTAGCCCCATTTGGATTTGAACTAAAGCTTAATTCAGATAAGGTGTCATCGTCATTTATCTGTAGATCATTGGGCAGATTGGAAGCTACATCAGACCCTATTTCGGTTTCTATACTGAGGTCCTTAATTATGGCCAGTCTTTCAAGAGGTGACCCAACTTTATCCTTCAGTAGGTCACCTATACTTTGTCTACGTATACTATCGTTCTGATCCTCAATATCACATAGTACACTAAAAACTATCCTCTTACCTTTATTAAATATTCCAATGAGACATAATACATGTAAAGACAAAAACCTAACTTTGATATTGATGGGTAATGCCATGAACTCCTTCGAAGGATAATTTAGTACCAGTGAAGTATTTAATTCTAATTTTAAATCGTCATCGTACTTCACTTCGAATAACAACTGAAGGTCGTTTTCATCGGTACCAGATGGATCTGGGTTAATACCGCTAATCGGTTCCAAGATATCATGAAGTATTATCTCTGGAGCGTGAGAACCTATTTGGAAATCAGTTATCCTTATGTGATTTAAATATGATGGAAGTTCTAAGGATCCAAAGAAACTATTTAATTTATCTCGTATTTGAGCATTTAAAGTAGCATCGTTTTGTAGGTCTTCCCAATGAACTTCGAACGACATCGTATTCTTGAAAATTGGATTACGGATAGAGTTAACCTGATAATTTTGTATGAGGAGAAGGTGTATTATGGATTGTCCGACCTACACTTATCACTAAAGTTCCTTTCGTAGTTACTTACCTATAGAGTATGTGATGTTTTCTCTTGCTGGTCATGCGGCTCTCTAATAAAAACGATTTCTTGACCCTGTTTAGTTTCTTCAATTAATTTCAATACATATTTTTTAGGGCACAATACATCGACATATTCAAAATAGGGAAAATTTCAAGAACAAATGAGTAGTCTAAGTTACAGGGACACTTTACAACACACTGAGTCTTAACTTGGTACTGTTGTTCTAGTATTTGTAACTTGCATTGGATTAAATTGTGTTGATCATTTGGGGAAGTGATCTGAAGACTTCCGATTCAATTATTATAATGTTGACGACCAAATTTACACCAATGTACCGATACGGTGGAACAAAAATTATAACAAGAATAACAGGAAGAAGAAGTTTATTCAATTTCAATTTAGATAAAAAGAGAGATAAACATCAATCTATCCAGAGATATAAGCTCGTTAGGACGATTGAAACAACTCCAAGGCAGGTTTATGAAGTGGTATCACAAATAGATAAATATAGTGATTTCATTCCGTATTGTATTGATTCATTCATTGATAAGAGAGATTTCATAACTGGGAATCCTACGTTAGCGGGACTAAGGGTAGGGTTTAAGTCATACGATGAGCGCTTTACTTGTAATGTTAATTGTCAGGAACTAAGTGAGAAACAAAATTATATTGTTGAAGCCGAGTCAATATCTCATAATTTATTCAAGACATTATCCACTAAATGGACAATTGTTCCTAATCCTAGAAAAAGTACCATGTCACAAGTTGAACTAGTATTAAAACTTCAATTTCATTCGGTTTTGTACAATAGTGTATCATCAATATTCGCTGACAATTTAACTAGTCTTGCTATGGGAGCCTTTGCGAAAAGAGCTGTTAATTTAGGATCTAAATAATTAGTAGGAAACATTTGAACTAGTAAAAAGTAAAGATTTTCTAATGAAGGTATATATTTACATATCTATATATATATATATACTAAAATGCATGCAGGTATTGGTAAGGTGATGGTATATTTGAATATTCGTATTCGATACCCTTTCAAACGATATGAACAACACAATTATCTGTAGTAAGCCAATGTTCAAAGTTCATTGTCCGTATTCCGAGATGATTCATCTTCATCTTGAAGATTCAATAATTCATCCAAATGAACACTTGGTGGTCTAAAATGCTTTGTACTTTTGGCAGCTATTGGATCGATCGTTGTAGCATTGCCTCTATTAAACTCCGAATAATCATTATTAATAAATTGAGACGCCGATGCTGCAGAGACCTGTGCTGTTGGTGTACTTACTCCTGAGCTAAAGAAACTTTCGTGACTAGCATTTGCACTATTATTCCATTGGTGAGTTTCATTTTGTAAAATTTCTGTAGGTGAAATAAACATTGATAACCTAGAATTATTGGCCAATGTGTTCTTAAACACAGGAGCCTTTGCTTTCGTAGAGGAATCTGAACCTTCAAAATTATTCAATATATTCAATGCAGAATTTGAACCTAGAGAGTATAAACTTAATCTAGAACTTTTTGTTTTTAAGACTTTTTCACCAAAATCATTATGTTTCTCGTTTTCGTCATAACTTTCAGATCCACTAGATACCAATGTAGCTAAATCAGACCCAAAATATCCTAATCCACTACCATTACTACTGTTGTTAATTCCACTTCCTAATGAAGCGTTTTTATTATTAAAAGGATCAGTAAGGTATCCATCTTGCATAGTTTTCATGTGATTTTCATGGCGTGCACTATACCAAGCTTTGAATGCTAAAATTCCCCAAGTTAAAAATAAAGCTAAAATAATTAATCCTAGACAACTTGCAAAAGATATAAAGACGGTTCCATCTGTGGAGGTTCTTATTACAATATTTGGATTTTTCATTTGATTATTATTTGGAATAGTTACTGGATTTGAAATATAATTCAGACTAGATGTCGTAGTTCTTACAATAGAAGTAATTGCACTTGAATTACTTACTTGAGTAGAATTTGAATATGATGTAACATTTGAGTTTGTTGAGTCTGATGTAAGTATTGTATTACTACTAGCAGTGCTCGCAACACTTGTTGTACTTGTTGCACTTGTCGTACTTGTGGTTGTTACTATGGTAGGTAACCCTCTTTTTTGATATGATTTGTATTGAGCTGGTGATGCATTAACAATAAATGCTAATAGTGATATATTAAATAGAATATAAGAAATATTCATATACTTCATTCTGATAATTAAGGAAAACTTAAGGAGATAATAACTAATTAATTAATGTGATATATTTGGTAGGGAGGGAAACGAAAGTGGGTATCAATTTTAGTTTGGACAGGTTTTCTTGGTGAAATAAGAATAAGAAATTAAAGGAAAGATATAACTATTCAAACTGACATTCTCTATATATATATATATATATAATTGATAATGAAAATATGCTAGTTATAGAGAGAGTGAACAGTGTACGAAGGGGGTGGTAGTAATATATTGTCACGCATTAACAATCATTAAAGAATACAGCAGTGAATATTTACAATTTTATCACTGATTGATGTTTGAAATAAAAAAATAATCTAAAGAGAACATTCTAAAACCAAGAATACTTTCCTGCAGCAGAATAATGAGGGTGTATAATTAAAAATGTAAGTAAACGGAGATACTTTATCAAATAGTATTGATGACATCAAGTTAGAGAAAGAGAACAATGACAAGTTAACGAATAAATAAAAATCATTCCGTCGTTTTACCAATTACTATTTACTTCTTCAACACTTTCTATACCAGTCATGTTCAAAAAACGAAAGCAGTGCTTTTGACAAGCCCAAGATTTTTGATCTAACGCCAAAAACTCAAAATAGTTTGAATACAAAATAAACATCTAGAATTATAATTACTATGATTATAAAACAAAAAAGAAAAATATCTGGTACCCTTCCCTCCTGCATCTTTAACCCACTTCCAGTAAGCAATCCAACCGAACCTTTGCAGACAAGTAATTAGCATTCAGATGATCTAACCTTACAGTCATATTAAAAAATTTTTACTCTCCATCTGATATGGGTAAATAGAATTAATTCATTTTATTTTTTCGTTGTTTCAACATTTCGTGTACGCCAAGAATAGAATTAAGGCTTTACTTGTTGCATGAGATCAATTGTTCATGACATATCTATGTGAAAAATGGTGATAATCGAATAATTGAAGTAAAACCTTGTATCTATTTACTGACGCGAAATGTCAATTTGATTAAAATTATATTAGAAAAAGATTCCGAGTTGACTTTTTTTATCCCCGCACGGCTTAATAAGTTTCTTCTGCATTTTATCACGTATTATCATTTCGCGTTTGAATTTTCGTTCTACTTTAACATTTCGCGTCACAATTCCGTTAATTCTTTTTTTTCAATAATAATTTAGGAGAGAAGAGAAAAAGAATTTAAAACTAAACAGTCTTTAAATAACAATTCGCGTCTGATCGAACCCCGATAGTATTACTCTTTCATTTTGGTAGTAATAAGAATATTTGAATATATATAGGTATATAGATACTATAGTTGGTTAAGGTTGTATGTATTTCATGGATTGGGACGTATCACATGATTACGAAAAGTTGTAGTTCATTGAAGATGTTATATATTACCTGTATGTTACTAGTAAATCAATGTTGTTTTTTTTCATTTCTTGTTCCACTCTCTCATTTGTATGAATGTAAAGTCTAAATAGCTTCTTAACGTAAAATGTCAGTCTGCTCGTTTTTGTTGTAGAATTGAGAACTTTTGACGAGGGTTTTAATTTGCTTTTGCCCCCCCCCAGTGATTAAATTTAGCCGCCAACGTTCTTGTTAGTTAGCTTTAAAAAAAGGGGACTGGAGAAGTTTGTTGAAGAAGCGCTTCTTTAGCTGGGCGGCAAAAATTAAATAAATGAAGGTGGCAAAAAATTAGGAGACTTTGATGAAAAAGGTATATAATTAATAAATATTACTTTCAAGAGATGAAACATATAGATACATTAAGGGATAATTCTGATTGATTTACTAATCATACGTCAAAGATTACATATATATATATATATATCATGAACAAATTAAATAAACTTATTGAAACCAATTTTGATGAATATATTGAAACTTCAAATGTCTCAATAAATGATTATAAAGAAATTATCAATTTATTATATAGATTGGAATCTCAATACAGCTTTAATAGTTTATTATCCTTAGAAAGATTTATCACTTCAGGTATTCATTTTATTGAATTAAATGTGATTGATTCAATAAAATTTTGGAAAATTTTAAATGTTCGTACAATTTATTAAACACCTATCTTTTTGTTATTGTTTGTATGTTGTTGTGTTATACTAACTATTTGTGGGGGTTTCTTTAATGAATTTTTTTTCTTAAAAAACCTTTTTATAATCAGAAATGCTTCGTGGATCCAATTTCAATTAAAAATAAACTTTTGAATGATTCAAAATTCAATGTTACTTTATCTTCCTTAATTGATTTAACATTCGAAGTTCCATGTAGAGGTGAAAATTGGAAATTGTGTATTTTATTTATTAAAATAATAAATCAAATACCTTCAATAAGTGATTTATTTTTACAAAATATTATCAATAAAATTGATTCATACAAAATTTCCTTTCAATCGTTTTGTGAAAATTGTTCAAATTTACAACAAATAATTTTTATAATGTTTCTATTATCAAAAATTAATTTATCCAAAAGAAAAAATTATTTCGGTAATAAATTATACCAAATATTAAATCCAAAATTTAATAATGATAGTCATTCACAAGAAAAAATTATTTTATATGTTTTAAACATTCAACAAAAAATTGAATCTATTAATCCAATTTTTAAACCAACTAATATATACTATAAATGTTCTGAGACTGGTTTAAATAATGATTTGGAAATAAATAATAAAAATTGGTTCAGTTTTGTTCAATTTGTTAGAGATAAGATGTATTTATGGAGTAATTTTGGATTATGTGTTGAAGTGCATAGACCATCTATTTATACATTTAAAAATTTAAAAGAAGAAATTATATTCCAATTACAAGATGAAACTTCAATTAATTTAATTAGCAATAGTAATAATTCAGATCAATTTCAAAAAAATTTCAAGAAAATTAAATACTTACAAATAGTATTTGATAAGGATTCAGTTCGTGACGAATTTTTCACATTTTGTCAAAAAAGACAAAAAATTAGTCAATCTATTGGAGTCATTTCATTGAATTATCTGGATATTGAAGAAGGAGATCAAGAAGAACATGATCCTAATGTAACTGATGAAAGTAATGGTGATAATAGTGAAATTATTACAAGTTTGCCGGAAGTAATTAATAGCATGATTGGTGGTAGAAAAGAATTAAATGTTCCTAAAATAAATCAAGTAAATTCAAAACCTTCAACACAGCTTGCTACTCCTGATGATTCAGATCAAAGAGATAAATTAGATGAATGGAAAATTGACGAAACACCTATAGAGATTCAATCAATGATTGTGCCAAAACAACGAAATGATGAAGATGTCACAATTTCCAAAATTGATTCATCAAGGCAAAAACTACAAAATACTAAAGATACTGCAAAGAAAATTGGAAAAGAGAAGAACTCCGAAATTTTGCCTATAATCCCTAATAATTCTTCATTAGAAATAACTAAATATGAAACAAATGTAACTAATCGTAAAATTCAAAAAGACGAAAAAAGGGTTGCCGCAGTAAACAAAAAAACAGAAGTGATAAACAATAATAAAAAGAATATTTCTATCCTTAATAATATCTTTAAAGCAGATACTAGGAAACCTAATAAAAGACTTAAGAATAAAGTTATCAAGAAAAGTACAAAAGCTCCTAAACAAGCAAAATTATCAAATGTTCAACAAATTATAACTATACCTTCTCAGGACATAAATTCCAGAGATGCAAAGCCTACTTCATCGAACAAAGACAAGACATACGATGGTCCTGTACTAAGAACAAGAGCCCTCAAGAAGGGAACGCCAGCTTCCAATCCAAAGGATACAAAGTCTACTGAGACTTCCAAAAATGTGCCCATAGCCGAACAGAAAGATAACAATTCTATCTCTATATTTCCAACGATTACACCAGATCCAAAAGAAGATTTACTCCTCGAATCTGGTAACAATGACATCCTTGCTGATAAGGATGTCCCCGCACAAAATCATTCAAGAGATGATAAAGGTAAGATAAATATCCTGCAGGAGTCAACAACTATTGTTAACACGGCACCTTCTAATGTATTAACTGCTCAAATTTGCAATACATCATTATTCGACACACAGAACTTCACTAACGAATTACAAGCACAAATCAATCGTTCTGTTCTTACATTTTCAAACGAACTTACTAGGAAATTAGAAATAATAAATGATGAGATGAACAATAGAATTCTTAAAGACTTGTCAACAAAATATCAAGGACTAATTGAGGAATTCCAAACAAAATTTCAAAATGACACAAAGAAGATCTTTCAATTTGTATCTAATTTTCAACATTTGTTACTGCTTCCAGAGGAAGAACTAAGGAATGCGCTAAGAAAGAGTTGCGAATCTTCGACATATAAATGAATTTGTATTAAATTCTACCTTAAATTTCTAAACCCTGTCTTTCTGTTTGTTTGGTTTTGCTTTAGACCCGTGCGATTTACCCGGCCTCATTTCGTATAATATGATAGACGCACAAATTAAACTGAAAAAAATTTTTTTTTTTCAGGCTCCTCTTGACAGGTCCAAGCAATTTGTTTGATTGTGAGAAATATTCTACATTTCTTTCTGAACGATGATAGTCTCTTCTAACTTACCAACTCTCATCGACCTCACTCAATTAAGTTATTGTTGTTATCTTATTCTTATTTAAGAAGTGTTTATATAATACTATTGCTTTTCTTTGATTTCAAACATAAGAAAAGTACAGCAAAAATGGATACCAAAACCCCAATTACTCTAGCTAAGGTCATCAAGGTTCTAGGTCGTACCGGTTCTCGTGGTGGTGTCACCCAAGTCCGTGTCGAATTTCTAGAAGATACTACCAGAACCATTGTCAGAAATGTCAAGGGTCCAGTTAGAGAAAACGACATCCTAGTCCTAATGGAATCTGAACGTGAAGCTCGTCGTCTACGTTAAGAAACAAATTACTATATTAAATGTGGAATGGAACGTGTGCAAAAGGTTGTTATCTATTGGAATTCGATCTTATCAATGAATGCTATTATCTTATTTCTTTAGGAAGCTGAATCGAATGCTTATTTTTTCATATACCATCTGATTTTTTATATATATCATAAACTCTATCATATTTTTATATGCTTACATAGTTTGTAATTTAATTTAATTTGTTCTCCATCTAGAAAACTACAAGAATGATATCATTAAAATAACACATAATTACATAAGTTATATAGATGTTTTACAACGAGAAGTACTTAACTTAAGATGGCTTACCTGTTTTAACTCTGCCAAATTTTCGCTTCTTAATGGTTTTAGTAATGGATTCTTTTACCTCCGCTGAATTCGAATCATCTTCACAATTTGATACATCAACATGCTTACCAATTAATGCCAGATTACTAGATTGATTATCACTATTATTAGAATGCTTCGAAAGCCTCTGAAGTTTACTTTCCTGTTTAAGTCGTACGATATTACCATTACCTGGTATCAAAACATCACGCTCTTTTGGAAAAACTGGACTATTAAGTTGCTCATGGATTGGAGTTCTATTAGCATTTATATATGTTTTTCCAATCTCAAATATGTTTTTGGTATTGAATCTCTGGTTGTCGTTTGGTCTATCAGCAACAACTAGGTCTCTGAGATGTACCTCATCAAATGGATTAAGAACAGTGTGATTCACAGAGCCAACAGGAGCATGCTTCTCTAAAATCTGCCCTCCACCTAGATCCTTCACCAGAACTTTGAGGTATTCAATATTTTTATCTTTTTCTTTGATAATACTGATAACTTTTCGTGTTTCCTCCATACATCTTTGGGCAGTAATTGATACATATTTTACTAACGATCCCATGACAATAGATACCAGTTGAGAGTCCTTAACTTTAATACAAGGAATAGTAAAGAAAACTTTCATTATATCACTAATTGTAACAGATATCCTGAATTGACATTCTAAAACATCAAAAGAATCCAACGTCTCTTGCAAAACACAATTCTTGATCTTTTTCCATATCTGAATTATACTGGTATTTGATACAATACCTTGTTCTTCACATTGCTTTGCAATACTTGGAAATGTTATCGTCCCAACGGATGGGTTATCGGTTAAACCTTCCTCTACGACCAAAACATACACTGTATTGGTTTGAACATCTTGAAAGGCAACTTGGTAGCAACCCTTATATGACGACCAGTATCTTAAGTCCGCTGCAGTTGTTTTATCTATGTTTTTAAGTAAAATCTTTAAATCATCCTCAATACTCATGCTGCATAGATTAGAGGTAATTAGATATCGCAATAATAACAGCTCCACTTATCAGGTTTAACAATATATAAAAATATTACACATTTTCACTAAATATTTCAAGGTCATCCGTAAGGGCTGAAGTAGGTTCACTTAAAAAAATAAGAAATTATAAAGAACTAACACGCAAGAATAGATAGTTATGCACTTGAATATTGAATTCTAATTCTCGATGAATAGGCAATAGAATATTTATTGACAACTTAGATTAAAACAATGGCTGTAAAGCTAAAAAGGCCGTGGGTGGGTATCGCTATTCCTTGTTTCATTATATCATTTATTGGGTATAATGCTCATTACTTCATACTGGCAAACTTTCTTTCGAAGAAGAGACAAATTATATTCCAATGCTTTTTGTGTATGATTTGGTTGTCATATTATTTGGCTATTTACACAAATCCTGGGAAGCCAACGCATTTTAAACCTCAGGACACTAGCACATTAAAATTTTGCAAGAAGTGTGATAGTTGGAAACCTGAAAGATCTCATCATTGTAAAACATGCAACCAATGCGTACTAATGATGGATCATCATTGTCCTTGGACAATGAATTGTGTCGGATATTATAATTATCCACACTTTTTAAGGTTTTTAGTTTGGGTACTTATTACAACAGGTTTTTTATTCCTTCAACTTTGTAGTAGAATTAAATTCGTCTGGAATCACAGAAATTTTAGAAATGTATCTACTAAAGCCATAACCAGAGGTGAATTGATTTTCTTAACTATATTGACCCCTTTTGATGCATTTATTTTTCTTACGATTTTTATTTTATTCGTTAGATGCGTTAGAAATCAGATCTTCAATGGTATGACACAAATTGAGAATTGGGAGTTAGAGAGACTGGAGAGTTCATATTATAGAAGAAATTCCAGACTTTTGCCAACTTTGATCAATAAGAGTTACGAACTATATCCTGAAGAAAAGACCGCTGAACATGAGGGTGAGGCTATAGATTTAATAGAGAGAAAATCCAAACATAGATTAAGGTTCATGACTATAGTAAATTTCCCGTATGATAATGGTATAGTAAAGAATATATCCACTGTCCTAGGATCATCTCCTTTGCTATGGCTATGGCCCTGGAACATACCAGGTGGTAATGGTCTATTATATGAGCATAACGAATTTTCTACCTACGAGAAAGGTTCATCTTTGCAAGATATTGTATTGTCCTTACCTTGGCCACCTGATGGTGGTAGGCAAGCCACCAATGTGGATCATAAACCACTTGTGGAGGTACTCCAAGATGATGGTGAGTTCATGATAAGAAACAACGAAGGTCTAACTGAGAGGAGAAACACATGGAAGAATGAATGGGGTGAAGAATTAGAAGATTTTGGTGTTGATCCAGAAGAAGACTAGCAAATTTATAGAGATATATTTTTATACAATGTCTATCATATAGATATTTAACTTTTTTGCAATTAAGATATATTCTTTTAAATAAATATATATATATATAATACATTCTAACTATTACAATTAGGTAGATGGGTAAGTGACTGAAGGAACAGCAGTTGACACCTCGCTTGGTTTTATTTTGCCATTCTCAAGCTGCTTATCCTCTTCATTATTTTCGTTTTCTTTTTCATTGTGTGAGACTTCGTTAACTACACCAGGTTGCGAGGTAGCTGTCGGACTTTCGATGGGGTTTGTAGTATTTGCATCAACCACATTTAATACAGTAGAACTTCCAGTTGGATTGGCTATTGGTTGATTTTCATCACTTTTCATGGCATCTGTTGGTTCAGGACTCTGTTGTTTAATAGAGAGTACTTTCCTGTCCAAGAACTTGTTTGCCAACAACTCCGATCTTCCATATTGTTTCTTAAAATCCTTTATTGGGAATGCGTTCATAGATTTCCTCGAGAAGATATCAATGGAGCCAGCTTCAATATTCAAAGAGTAAGTAGCAGGGGAAATATTAATTTTCAATGTTGAACTGGATACACCGTTTGGTGCATATTTACCCAAAGATGAAGAAGTTTCTGATTTTTCGGCTTCACCATCCTCATTAGCAAATTCATTTTGTTCAAACTCCAGAATTCTTTCCAAAAATGGAACCTTTAGTTGATCTTGATCAATCCCTTCCGTTGGATGGGGTAATGAATATGACGTAATATAATATTTCCATTTGGCATCATCATTTACGGAATCCTTTAGCGTTAAATCATCTAAAGCAATGTATTGAATACAAATGTGTTTTGCTTCTCTATCATATTGAATACGGAACATATTCTCCGTATTAGTCATGTGAGAACGTGTCTGTAGACGATACAATATCTGATCCTTGGTACTTGTAGATGAAGCAATTCTATCTCTCTCAAATAATTTGAGTATCTCGCTTGTCTTATTATCTGACATCAACGTGTGTGCATGTTTTACAATGGCTTGCGTAACTTTATCAATAGTGTATAATTTGAATGCTTTGTTATTGAAAGCTTGACGTAAACTTTCTTCGAACCACTGGTGCTCGATATCACCAAGGATTAATCTTTCACCTAGGTGAAGTATTTCTTGATAACTATCTTTTCCGGCAAAATCAAGACCCATATCCTTTAGTTGTGTTGATATTAGACATAAATCCTTTGCAAATTGGACCGTTTTTCTGTTACTAATTTCTTTTGTAACAGCCTCATTCATGTTCTTAACTTCCAGCAATCTATCATAAAGGGTAACTAAGTTACGAATGAAAATGTAAATGTATGTATTACCGAACAAATTAAATTTGACTCTATTGGAGATAACACCATTTGCATTGGCTTTATCCACAATATCTCCCAATAGCCATGGTTTTCTAGCATCCTTTCTGATAAGTTCGGCCTCTTGTTCTAATCTGGAGTCTTCAGCAGCCATTTCCGAATCTTGTTCATTGGAGTCACCATCACTAATAGGGTGTTTCAATTTTTGATATTTGTCTCTACGCAATATATCATTTAGAGTAAATTCAATATCGGCAGGGCTCTTTCTCTTCTTGGATTCATTATTTTCTTCTGTATCTTTGCCAGAACCGGTTCCTTCATTTTGAGTATCCCCTAAATCTAAACCTCTCTTTCTCAAGGCATCATCAATTTTATCTGATGGAATAGAGAAAAATACGCTTATTAAAACACGTAAGAAGTCCTTTAATCTTTCTTTGTCAGGGTTAGAATAGTTTGAAACGTTATCAATAGAGACAAAGGAGAGTTTCATAATGTCAAATATAATTTCGAAGTCTGTTATGTTGAAATCTAGCTGACTCTTTGGTTTAGGCGTTAGCCAATGCATTCTCTTGCTGTTTTGATCTACCTTGATACTACTAATTTCTGAAATCAATTGCTTGGTTGTGAGTAATTTTTTGTCAGCTTGCTTAAATGTCAGGCCTAAATGATCCAAAGATTTGAAATAAACTTTTTGTTCAAGTTCTCTCCATACTTTATTCCATTCACGTTGGGCTCTTCTCCATTCTTCATCCTTTTGTTTTAATCTTTTCAAGATCACAGGGACCGCAATAGCTGGGTGTTCATGTAGTGCGTCAATTACTTCAAAACCTCTCTCCTTATCATATACTTTACGAATAACTTTCTTGTAGATAGTCAATGAAGTGTGACCTAAACCAGGTGGCAACTTAAAGACTTGTTTCTCTTCTTCAGTCATATTCGAAATTTTATTTGCAATAGTTTCTAAGGTCTGGATTGTTCTTAAATTAGATTCGATATAGAAGTCATATTCGTGTCTTTCTTCTTCAGCTTTGAACAAAGTTTCCTCGTATTGATTCTTACGATGAGCAATAAAACCAGAGTCCTCTGAAGCCCATACTGGGTGACCTACCCATTCATCGTTCAGAACTTCCCAGCACATGTCATCCCTACCAGAACAAGGCATAAATGTGTCACTTTTAGGTAATTTCTTATAACTTGGCCCACACGCTTCACAGACATCTAAATCAAGACGATGTTTTTCATGGACAATATTCTCAATAATTTTTGGTTGATCCTTGTAACCAACGAAATTCTTGAACCAATCCATTAAGTCCTTATGTGAACCAATATAAAAGTCAACCTTCTCAACTAACTCATTAACCTCTAATAAATCCTGAGAGAAAAGATTTAAAATCTTCAGGAATTCTGTATATATTTGTTTGTTTCCCACTACCTTCTTGACCTTATCAAAAAAACTAGTTTCTTCAACAAGAGTTAAATTGTTTTCGATTGGTTCAGTAGGTTCAGGAACAACAGGAACTATACTTGGATCCAAATCAATCTCCGGTCTAACTGGAACCTCACCATACTGTTCTTCACTCATTGGTTGGCCCATTCCTTGAGGGATTTGTTGCATCACTACAACTTCATTTGGCGGATATTGTTCCATAACAGCACCTGATCTCATGTTCGAGATTGGAATATTTTCGTTCGAGATTGGTGGGGGTGCCCCATGTGGAGGTTGTTTTTGTTGTTGTTGACCTTGTGTCATATCAATGGTTTGCTCATGTTGAATCATTGAAGGAAGACCCACCATTTGAGGTCTTGTTGGTTCATTATAATCTTCATGGAATGGAACACCGTTATTCGGTGGAGAAAAACTACCGATTGGAGGTAGATTCTGTTGAGAGTTGGCAATATTAGATCCTACTTGATAATAACCGTTAGCACCGTTATACACATATCCCTGTTGCTGTTGTTGCTGTTGCTGTAGTTGATTCAGTTGATCTTGTTGTTGTTGCTGTTGCTGTTGCTGTTGCTGTTCTGACATGGATGAATCCGGTAAGAATTTCTTAAAATCGTCTAACAAATCTGGTGCATTTTGAAACAGGACAGTTACTTGTGCGTATACCTCATTTATAGGTTTTTGATCTCTCTGGTAAGTCTGGAGGATCTCCAGAAAGTTCTTATAGATATCAGGTTGGTCTGCAAACCTATCTTTGATTTTATTGACATAACTGATAGCTTGCGTTAGTTCAACATCCGCTGGTTTCTTATTTTGAGCTTCGACAGACGGAATGTCAGAGGTTAGCATACCATGTTGAGGTAGTTGATTTTGTAGTTGATTCGTTTGCGAATATTGTGAAATTTGAGGTGGTACTTGTTGTTGTTGCTCCACCTGTGTATCTGTTTGCATATTCATTGGTTGTTGCTGTTGTTCGTTGTAGGGATTTTTATTAATTTCTACTTTTGAACCAGAGATGTCATGTAATGTGGATGTACCTGTAGGAGTAGTAACTCTAATTGGTTCATCTGGATTATCTGAACATTCAATTCGAAATCCATCGGGTAAAAATGTATTAAAACCTTGAATCAAAGTTGGAAAACCTTTAAATAATGTAGATACTCTTTCGATTACACCTGGTGTATCAATATCTTGAGACTTAAAATCTTTCATTATATCTAAGAAGTGATTGTATACGTCAGGTCTTGAAATAAATTGGCCTTTCACTTGTTCCAGATAAGATAGTGCATCCTTTACATTTAACGGCCTATAAGTTGAACCTTGAGGTGTGGTTGCAACAGAAGATGCTGTAGCAGCAGAAACAGCCGCAGCCGCAGCCGCAGTAGTGGTACCAGAAGGTTCAGTCTTAGTTGATTCCGAGGCAACCGGAGCTGCAGGTGCCGCTGGAGCAACTACAGGAGTCGATATAATAGGTTGACTGTTTGCAATATTGGTAGATGTTGTGACTGTACCTGCCATCTTTGGAGATGCACTAGATGCAGCCGCGTTTGGTGTAGTAACACTTGCAATTGAATGTCTCTTTTCTTCAGCAGGTGGTAGTGGATTATCAAAACTAGCTAAAGAAAACCCAGAATGTTGTCTTTCCGATCTACCTTTGGGAACATTTACATTTGGTTGAGTTACGGCGGGAGTGGAGCTACCATAACTAGTACTATTAGTTGGATTCATAATCGATGCAGGATTCATTTGATCGTGAGTAGATATAACCGAATGAGCTAAAGGTGGACTAATATTACTTTTGTTTTGAATTTCATGACTAGCTAGTGGAATGGGATTACTTCCAGTAACAGAATCATTATTATTCAAATTTGCTAATGAAGGTAATGTTACATGACTAGGTTTATCCATATTAGGAATAGTAGTAGTATTTGTTGAACCTTCACCAGTAGTACCATTGTTTACTTTACTTGATGTATCTTGAACCATTTTATTAGTCTCAGTAGGAGGTCCTTGTTGTTGAGGAAATTTTTGTTCGTTCCAATTGTATGACATGACTTGTATTTCAATTATGATGAATAGATCAAAGACAAAACTAAAATATATGTTAGGAATATACTGTGTTGTCACCTAGGAGTAGATATATCTATATATTTATATCTTGAAATCAATCCCACAAAAAAAAAAAATACGTAAAAGAGAGGAAATAATTCACAACGGTTAGAAATGAATGTTCGTACCTTGACGTAGTTGTAGTTATCGTAGATGGGAGTAAACAGGACTATTTACAACTTAGTTGTCTCCTTGTCTATATTTATACAATAACAGAGTAAAATAATGATGACAGCAATATTTAATTGAAAGTCCAAGATTAAACTAAATTTTATTCTTTCCTTTTTACCCATTTTTGAGTAGTATAATAGGTAAATTATGATCCTGGATAAAAATTATGCAATTCCCAACCCTGTTTACTTTCCCTTTCTCGCAGTAAAACAACGAAATTTTAAATTAAAAAAAGAGAAGACAGTTAATTTCCGAAGAAGAAAAGACCTAACTTACCATGTTATCATGTTATACGGAAAGCCCTAAGAATACCCTTAATTTGTATCACTCACTACGAATAGATACACCATCATGTTACACGAATATTACGGCAACCAGAAAAAGTGAAATTTCAAGTATTTTATTCAATTTCAATATAGAATACAATACTGAATAACAAACCAATACAACTTTAACACACGACTTAAAGGGGACAAGAGGAGTGGTCTATCTATCTATATAGTTAGTCGAATATTTAATATTTGGCAATAAAAGGGAGAGACGTGTAATTTGTGTTAAGAGGTTAAATAGCAAGCTGTCATGAACGCTCCAGATAGATTTGAACTTTTTTTACTAGGTGAAGGTGAATCTAAGTTAACTATTGACCCAGATACCAAATCACCAAATGCTATTGTAGTGTTATTTGAGAAGGAAGATCATACATTAGGAAATTTGATTAGATCAGAATTATTATTAGATTCTAAAGTTTTATTTGCTGCATACAAAGTTGAACATCCTTTCTTTGCTAGATTTAAATTAAGAATACAAACTACAGAAGGTTATGATCCAAAGGATGCTTTAAAGAATGCATGTAATAATATCATTAATAAACTAGGTGTATTGAAGACAAATTTTGAAACTGAATGGAACCTACAAACATTAGCATCTGATGATAATTTCGGTATATAATATAAACGAACAAACTTCACCCCGCCACATATCTGTATAATAGCAAATAATAATAATAAAAAGTATAATAATGACATAATTTCTTTTTTTACGAATTGAAGAGAATATGTTGGAGGAAACTTTCAACGAAAAAGATAATATTAACCATCTGTATATGTTGTATTTAATATTTGTGACAATATAAATTTATTTATGCAACTCTCTATATAAATATCTTTTCTTTCCCTAAGTAATGTAATCAGAGACATATTCTCTCTTTTAAACATTTCTTTATTACTATTAACTTATCCCTAATATGTGAGCTACTCTTATCACATTCAAATCTTTGTATAAAATCTAGCATTTTTAATGTTTTAATACCTTCAACTTTAGAGAGAAGAGTTATATTTTCACCGTAGTTTCTTATTGATAATGTCAGTGGGATAGAAAATTCATCACCTTCATCAAAGTCGAATTGAATACTTCCATCACTCAATTCAATCATTGTTATTTGATTATTTTCATAAGTGGTAACATTTCGAACAAATACATCTTCTACACCTGGTTCTTTTGTGAGTAGGCCACTCAAATTCATTCCAGTATTATTCGTATTTAACATGTTGGATGCTATATTGGCCTCATGTAACTTTTGTTGTAATTCAATTGATAAATTATTACAATCAAAACACTTAGATATCCAACCATATTCTTGATCAGGAACCAAATACCAGATAGCATTAGAATCGGAAAGTTTTAATAATGTGTGTCCATTGGGGAATAGTGTACCGATATCACCATTCGATAATTGGTATACAAATGACCCTTGATTGGCTCCACTAATATCAATATTCTTGGTGGTAACATATGTAAAATCAGTCTGTGTATCATTACTTTGATTATCGGGACATAGTTGTCCCGATGACAGCAATATTTGTTCACTTTCTAAAATCTTTTGAAGTGTCAGTTGATAATGACTAATTAAAATGTTTTTTGGTGTATCTAATTCAATTGGATTACTGAATACTACAGTAGGAGGTTGATATTGTTTAATCTTTTGTGCCCTCTTCAATTTCGCAGCATTTGAATGCTCTTCTAAATAAGTTAAGAATAATCTGATCTTTCTAAAGTCGACAGATTTATTATTATTTATAAAACTTTCTGTAAGTGGATTGTTTCCTTTGCGCGGTGAGGTTAATTCTGATTTAAATAGATCCATTCTTGTTGATTGTCTTTCATTATAGTCGTAACCATTGTTACTGTTGTCATTATTGTTGTCGTTATCGTCATTATCATGTATTGGTTTCATTAGTTTAGAGAAACCAGAATCCGTTAAACATTTTTTGAAATTTAAAGTTGATTGTAAATTCATTGAAGAATTTTCATAGCTATCTAAGCTTAAATTGTCGTACATGTTAAATGATTCTGGGAAATAAGATTGAAACCATTTATCTGCTATTATTTCAGGAATTGTCAGTCTATTTAATGGGTTCCTTTTAAGTATATTACTAATCAGTGACACTACATCATTTGATATATCAAAATTATTTTTATTCATTTGAGGAAAATCAATGGAACAATTCATTATTTTATCGCACATTAGATCTAATGTATCATCCAAAAATGGTAATGTTCCTACTACCAAGACGTAGAGTATAACTCCAATGGACCATATGTCTACCTCAAATGATATCAGGTTATCATTTGTATTTTGTTTAATGATTCTTTCAATAATTTCAGGTGCCAGGTAATTAGGTGTTCCGATTATCTTATTATGGTTTGAAATAAATGTGGTTGAATTAATAAAATTTCTTGTGTATATCTCATTGTTACAGTTATTAAAAGAATGACCAAAATCACATATTTTCAAGTTAAAATGTTCATCCAGCAACAAATTCCCTAATTTCAAATCACCATGTACAATATCATTCTCATGAATCCAAAAAACACCTCCAAGTAATTGAGTCATAAGTTTACGGACTTCCCATTCCCGTAATTGGATTCCATTACTGAAATGTGTCTCTAAGGAATTGTTAGGATAATAGTTCATCACTATTGCAACATATTCATGCTGTACTTGAAATTCTTCCACAAAAGTTGCAATATTGTTATGAGTAGAAAGTAATTTATGGATTTCAATCTCATTTATAATTCGAGACATATGGTTACTTTTAAATTTATGATCACGAATAGGTAAAGTTTTCATAGCATACGTATCTCCATTAGGGTGAATGACTTCATAACAGATGGAATGCTTTCCGTGACCAACCTTTTTTATTCGTCTATAAGGTTGCACTAAATGTTTTGCATATATTGGAACTTGAGAATTTATTCTTTTACCATTAGAAACATATTGAGATTGTGAAAACGAGCGTGTAGCCGATATACCGGGAGAAGTCTCTATATCTAACTTTCTCTTCAATTGTGCCATGATTATTAATGTGTAATATTACAATATAGATATATACTCTATTATTATTATTACTGTCTTGTGAGAAGCTGTTTGATCGGCAATTTGTCGTGATCTCGTAAATAGTTCAGATTGATAATCTTACGCAATAAAGTAGCGTCAAAACAACAGCGATTAAATATATTTAAATCAAGTTCTAATAACTTTCCATACATAGACTAAGTATAAAAGATAGATATAATAAGTTCATCATAACTTTTCCAACAAGTTAATAATAGTGATAACTACTAACAGCTTAAACCTGTTTCAAGGCAAAAAGTGAAAAATTAAATGAGAAAATACCTCTGCGTGTTGTTGCCTCTTCTAATTAAAAAAGCAAACAAAAGTGTACGCGTCGCAACTGGCAAGCGACAAACGATAATATTTGACTAAGTAATACAATTTTATGTTATCTACCTCATCGAGAAGGCAATTATATTACAATAAAACAATTCCTGGTTATTTCAAAGATCCTACAGCGTTAATTGTAAGAAACTACATAAAATGCATGCATTATGATTATTATTTTTTATTGAGTTATACTAATTTTCATCTTCCTTAAGAGATACATATACATACCTATTTATTTATATACAGATATATTTGCTTACTACGTAAGGCATGATAGTTAGTTAAATGAGATAAAGAAAGGGACAAAAAACGATTGGCTAATATACAATTCACAACAGTGTGATGTTCGTGGGTGCTAATATTGGCTTATCCACTTTCTTATCATGAATGAGGGATTTCATTTCTATCTATTAGTAACGATAGATTATATTTGAATATGGTGAGTGAAAAAAAAACGATCAACGGAAGTTCCATATTTTTTTGCTTAAATACAGTAGTATCTGTCACCAAAGTCACCTAGACCTGGAACTAAGTACTTTTGTTCGTTCAAACCCTTGTCAAGAGCACCAGTAACAATTCTAACCTCTGGGAAAGCAGCGTGGTAGTTGTCAATACCTTCTTTACTACAGATCAAGTTCAAAAAGAAGATTCTATTTGGCTTAACACCTCTCTTGATTAGGACATCAGTGGCCATAATAGCACTACCACCAGTAGCTAACATTGGGTCCAATAAAAACACGTATCTGTCAGCAATGTCTTCTGGTAATTTTTCATAGAAAAGTTTTGGTAAAGCAGTTTCTTCATCTCTTTGAATCAAAATCTTACCAATTCTAACAGATCTACAACAATCTCTTAGACCTTGTTCCATAGATTCACCAGCTCTAACAATAGAGACACCACAGATCTTACCTAAGAAACCAACACCGTCGAAATTTTCACCGGTGTGGGTCAAAACATCCTTCTTTTCAACAGGCAAGTGGTTCAAACCTTCTTCGACTAACAATCTGATAATTCTATCGGAGTAGAAAATGAAATCAGGTCTAGCTGTGTTCTTATCTCTAATGATAGAATATAGACCAACTAGTTGATTAGTTTGTGGTAGTAAAGAAACGTTTTTGTATGGTTCGGTAGACATTGTTTTACTGGTTTATACAATTTGTGGTAATGTTAAGACAATTACTTAAGAAAGAATAAATTCAAAATAATAAAAAATATAAAAGTTAAAGAAAATATATAATAAATTAAGAAACTGATAGCAACAATGTAAGAGATCTCTTTATATTGTAAAGAATACGAAAGGAAGAAGAAGAAAATTTTTCTTTCATTCTGGCAGTAGTTCCTATCTATCGATAAATTAAGTAATCGGTGATGCCCTCATCACTGAAAAATTGATTGAAATTTTAATGGCCGAATGAAAATTTTCATTTTTTTTCGCTCCTTGTTGTTAGGTAAAGCCGACGGTTTTATGTGCCATTTTACCGACGGACTTAGCAAAATATGGGGATAATTAGGTCAAAATCAGACTACAAATTAGTGATAGATAGGGTATTTCTTGATTGATGAATGCGACTGATGGGTACCCACACATATGTTATGTTATGTTACTATTTGGTATTTAATAACTGTGATGTAGTATGACAAGCCAAATTTCCTATCCACTGTTGTAGATTATATATTATGGAAATACCAACATTATTCTTAAAAATAAGTTATTTATAATAATTACACACGTTTATTATGGAGGTAAATAAAAAAGTATTTACATCCGTTGGCATGACTCTATGATACATAGTTGATGCATGAAGGTGATGATGGATGATAATAGTAATAATAATAAAAAAAGTAATAGTATAGAAGTTTTCCGTTATTATTGTTGTTTTTTCATAATTAAAAATGGTAATGGTAACACTAATATAATTAATTTATCTTGATAGTTTATTAAGAAGTCTGAACGTATATAACTTCTGAGCCATCAACAGGGCTTATAGAGACCAAAATAGTACCTCTAATGACAGTGAATCCTAGTTCTCTAGTCTTATCCTTAGATATCTCATCGTTTGAATTTTTCATGTACTCAACAGTTTCATCCAGTACCAAATTCATCAATTGGTCGTGACCCTTTAGAACACCAACTACTAAACGGCCACCCATTAATTTAACACGGACTTGGGTATCCTTATATTTGGTTAGGTCAACAATGGCTTCCCTCTTAGGGCTCTCAAACTTCTTCCTCTGGGGGTTGTTATGGCTAGATTGTTGTTGCGATTGAGGTTGTGAATGTGAACGAGGTTGTTGATTTTGTTCAGAATTCTAATATTTAAATTTGACAGATATTGGTAGTCCTTCCAGTATGCAGAGTAAAAAATAATATGAAATATCACATTATTTTCAACTGGATTGGATTTTAAAAGTCAAAGCAAAAGGAAATGGATCTTGTTAGTAAATGTTAAATAAATTCAAAAAGAAATTCTATCAGCGACAAATTAGAAATGGTTAACGAGTTTCTCAAAAATATGAATATACATTGTCGTCTGGTGCTATTGTAATTAGATGCGGTAAAACATACTTTATCACTCATTGTTCGGATTAGTTAGGGTTGCTATTTGATCTTGTTTTCGATATATTGTAGTTTGCCGGTTACTATATTCTCCTTTATATGTACTTTTTCTTCTCCTATGCTACAGTTTTACTTCAACTTGTCTTCCCAATAATATGTTCATCATTGTTATTCACACACGACATTCGGTATTTGGATTCTTGAAAAAAAAAATATCAAAAAAATAGAGGCGGCGCCTGAGAGAGCCATTGCGAAGGTTGGAAAAGGTTGCACACTTTAAACAGTATTTACTATCACATAAAGGTATTATCATATATTTAAACCATAATGAGAAAGTTGTATTTCTTTGAGATTTGGAGTACTTTTTATAATAATCTAAGATATATTGTTGTTTGTTTTTGATTACAATTGCAATATGGTCGAAGTGCTTATTACGTCTGATTTGGTTTCTGTTCAAAAATCTTTCAGTACAGATATAACATTGACAGAATTATGTTCCAAACTAAATATTATCACTGGTGTTGAGCCAAATGATATGAAGTTGAGATTTTCATACACGAATTCTCATGAGGATGCCATAATTGTTCCATGTCGAACTCAGGGTGTAAAACAACCTCTGTTACCTATCGATTCAGCTCAAGTTACCGCTATTTCAGTAGAAGATACAAACGTGAGCTCTGTCACAAATCAATTAAAGAGAGATTCTTCAAGTCCCGATAGTAATGTAGCATTCAAATTATCAGAGGAAGAATATGCGTCGAGAGAGTCAAGTGTTCTAAGATGGAAGAAAGATAATCAATTGGGACGTTTTGATCCAAAATATTTAGTCAAGAGAAATGAGGAACTAAGATTACATAAGGATAAAATGAATAGTTTAAATGTAGGGCAGAGATGTACAGTGAAGACAGAAGATCAACCGGAAAGAAGAGGTTGGTTACGATACTTGGGAAAAGTTCCTGAGATCAATTTAGAAGATCTATGGTGTGGTGTTGAATTAGATGAACCTTTAGGTAAAAATGATGGTTCCTATAAAGGGGTTCAATATTTCGGCCCAGTTGGAAATAAGTATGGTGCCTTTGTGAAACCTAGATCTGTCGAGACTGGAGAGCAATACGAACCCTTTGATATTAATTTCTCTGATAGTGAGGATGATGAGATATGAACAAAACTGATATCGTCAGTGAAAATATATCATATGTTGTTGATGCCTTCGGTCACATCAAACATAAAAATAAGAACTTCCTAAGATTTATCCTATAAACAAATCATTGAGTACGATGCCAAGGTAGTTATTCTCCAACATTTTATAATTGAGTTAATAATAAACCAAGGATCATTTGTTGGGGAATATGAACAAATATTAGAAACTTACCTATAAAATTACTGTATCATTTTATACAATCTGTCGATAATGAATGACAAAAATTGTGTTAATTGGAAATTTATAAAAATTTCATAAGAGATACTATCATTATTCGGTCATTAATGATTCCCTGATATTATGAAGGAGTGAACAGTTACACTATTAAAACTATTTTTTTGTAAATAAAATTCAATAGAATATATGATACAAATAAGGAGCCTCTAATATATTAATACCATATAGTAGTGAGGGTTAAAAATAAAGTAATGTATCAAATTGTCTCAAAACCAAAAGAAAAAAGAATAGAGTAGAGTACGTAGGATTTTATTTACGGGCATATGTATGTAATATTCGTAGAAGAAAGATGTAATGCACATTTACTTCATTATATTTCTTGGAAAGGAATAGAAATATCAAGATATTATCCTGTTTGGGATAATAACTATTTTGAAAATGGACAAAACGGGTGTGTTTGAGAGCAAATACGTAGTCAAAATAATGTTTCTTTTGGGTTGAGAGAAAATTGTGTATAATCAACTGTGCAGGGGTTTAATTAAGATATTTAATAGTAAGGCTATCGGTCATAAATATCTTTTCTCAAAACTGGGTATATATTTTATTCTCATTAGTTACATGGACAATCAAGACTTCTTTACTGAAAATCCTGGCAGTAACTATTCAAAAGTTACAATTATATACCGTAGGTTATGTAATAATCCACGACAAAGTCTAGATGTAATAACAGATACAGAGAGAGAGGTACGATTTATTTAGTGTTAAGCATTGCAAAAAAACTATTTTTTAAAATAGAAACTTGAGTGTAAAGAGAGGAAGTTCGAAGAGAGAAAGTAAGACAAACAGTGAATAATATTGCATGTACAAGACATTCTTAGACTTATAATTAATATGCATTCTCATTGTTACATTATGAAATTAATGGTTAAGTAACGATAGAATATATATTCCTTACTGTCACACCAATATCCTAACAAGATCCGCGCGACAGAATAAGTCCGTAGTTCTAACTGTAAATAATCGTGTTTCAGATTTCTGTTCGCGATATTGTCTCGGCTAACAGACATGATATTAAAAATAGATAACAAATTAGTATATTTCAGTCTTAAATAATCAAATTTGTTAGTTAATATTTTAAAATATTGTTTTGGTGGAAGACCATGTGTATAAACAATTAACCACGGTAGTATTTTTCCACCAGATAAAATGGAGAGTGTGTGTAACATATTACCTCTTAATTGTTACGAAACAGTTGAGAGTGGTTAGTTTACTCTTGGTAGTGTTTATGTATACAGAATTGAAATATTTGATTTACGTTAATAGGTATGCTATAAGTGATAGAATTGTAAAGATGGAACTCCGAAAGCCTTAATTTACAACCTTTGATATTCAATTACATACCTAAAGTACGAGTTCAATTAATAAGAGGGTTATAATTTTGATTACTGCTGGACAAGGAGATGCTATTTGGCATAGCTTATTTTATAATTTCTTACACTTTATCCCTTTGAATTGAGATGAAGGGAAGAAAAGTCCCTTAAATAATTATTGAAAATGTTACCCATTAGGGAAAACTGTTGTTGTTTTTCGAGAGAAGTAGAAAGATACCTTAGTAAATATTAATAGTAACAAATAGTAACACTTATATACTATTCACAAATGGAACCTAGGAACTGTAATGCTGTTTGACATCTTCGAAAATATCGATGTGATATAATACACAGCTCAGGTATTAAGAGTTTTTGTAAGAGGTTTCAGTACGTGATCTCTGATGCAGCTTCATTTTAAGAGATGGTATTAACAATTACTGAGAATATTACATCAATGTTTATTACGGAACACGAAACAATTCCTAATCTTAGTGATCATACTCTTTCTTAGCGTTAGTTTAATTGATTAGCACACTTTCTATGAAATAATCATATTTAGGTTCTTGTAAAAGGCATTCTCAGTTCTCTATGTTGTTTTTTATTCTTTTTAGGTCATAATTAATCTTTTTACAACAATAATAAACAAACAAATAAACAAATATAAACAGGTATTTCTAGTACCAATAAACACAAACATACGACAATGTCAGTAAATAACGAAAACAAATGCATCGTTTTTTTTTTTCACTATAATTCATTTCTTAGACCGATACTCGATTTGGAAAGAGAGAAACATTGTCCGACTCACGATATTCACGAAAGAACTCCCCCCATTGCATCTCTTTCTCCTCACCAAATAATACTAATAGCGACAATAACAGAAACACATAAGATATACATATTGGGCATAGTTACAATAGGACAACTTATCTTACAAGCAATAAAATTAAAGACCTCTTAGGGCCCAGAAACAGCTTTCAAAGGAAACCCACTAATGAATCGTGTCATTTTTGTTTGCTACCTTGCACGTCGCACCGCGTAAATCCGTTCTCCTTGTAACAGAAACGTACTGACGAAATAAAAATAATCTGTAAATATTTTGAGATCTCAAACAAGAATAGCTGCAGGATATTGTACTATTTTACAGTTACTGCCTCAGAACTGTATCTCACATCCTTTTGTATTTTTTTTCTCAGATCCACAAGATGTATTTTGTTCATTAACTACTTCCCTGTCTGTAGCGAAGCAAAAAGAGTTCTCAACTCGGTTTAATTTTTCAAGTTTCTCTTTAGACAAATACTCGGACAGTGAAGGACGGAAAGAAGAAAATATTTTCAATTTTTTTTAAAGCTAAAGGAGGAGGAACTGTCGCGTCCGTAAAAGGTAATGACTCAAAGATTCACGAACTTGACGACAAATTAGTTAATTAGTCGCCCCTCCCCCCGTTAAACAGATAAAAGTATTAAGTAAAGAGTTGAAATAAAGAAAAAATTTTCTCTCTCTCTAAGGGTGTAAGTAAGAGAGGTGGAGGTTACTAATGAAAAAAAATGATTAAGACAAGTTTACACACAGAGAAGGTAGTGTATCTTGTTATTATCATGTCTTATTTTGGATAATAAACATGATTCTTCTTACTCAACTACTGAACAGTTTGTCCTTTCCCTTGTCAACAACAGAGAGAAGTAATGTTTATATTCAAAGAAAAAATTTATGTGTATAATTTCCCTTGTTTCAATTGAGGGTGGGAAAAGAAAAAATTATATATAAACAAGAATATTTCTTTAAGCTTAAAACAGTTTCAATTAATCCTTTTTCTCTCTTTTTCTTCTATCTATTTTTTTCTATCAATAAATAAGATAATCAACCAAAATAGTTAAATATTTTAGTCAATTTCATAACAAGAACACATATAATATAACAATGCAATTCTTCAAGTTATCCGCTCTACTAGCTATTGTCTCCGTTGCTGCTGCTCAAGCTAACGTTACAACCATCTCTGGTTCTATCATCTCTGGTGCTTTCTCCGATCTACCAACCTTCTCTCCATCTTACTTCCCATCTGATGCTTTAACTGACTTGATTGGTGGTACCGCTTCCGATTAAGTGGCTTCTTTATAATAAAAATTTTTTATCATTATTATTATTATTCAGACAGTCTCTTTTTAATGCCAATATAAGCTATGTTTTCATTTTTATGAAGTATATGGACCGGTTTTAAAAAAAGTAATATACATTCCAAACCTTTTTTTATTGATATAGACTTTTTTCGATGAAAGAATCTTTTTAATTTCTATATATAACATTATAATTTTTTCGATACCTCCTAATTTTTTAAAGGTATATATAATTTTCTATATATCATGAAATATATGTACTTTTAACACTAATTTTAATTAAAAAGAAAAAATACTATTGATATTAGTTAGCTTTGACCAACTATATTTTTTTTAATAAATAAAAACTTTTAATATTATTTAAAGGACTTTGTTTATTGTTTCCAAGTTACAATAAACAAACTTATTTATCTTTGAAGGATTCTTCTGTTACATAATTTGAACTAAATAAGAAGGGACTTTTTTTTTCCTGAGGTCGCCAGGAATAAATTCATAAGATAAAAGAGAAAAAAGAAAAAGGATCAACCATTGCCAAATAACCCTTCGACTCCCCTTTTGTCTCATATGTTTGTTTATAGATATATATCAGTCACCTAAATAGGAAATTGATAGCTTAAAATTCAAAACAACTATCCATTTTGGGTAATTGCTATACGTGGTTCCATCCTCCTTAAAAATAACTAACTTGATGCCAAAATGAATAATGTTATTTCTTTAAAAATAAAACTATTTCTTGTAAAATCTATTGATATGATCATTTAGGTATGCATGGGAATAAAACATCTCCAAATCATGCTGATACTTGTTACAGAAATATTGAAGATCTGAAGTCCGAGTTCTCATACTTCAGTTACATACCAGTGATACCTTGCAGCTTTATACAAACTTTATAAGTTGTGTTTTTATAAATATGTGTCACAAGATTATTTTAGTAAAAATATGCTGATTTTTATAAGGTAACTTACCTAAATGACCAAGATTCTGCTCAGCAGTTGGCCCAGAAGTTGGTTCAACATTTCACCTTAAGTACGCCATCTAACATACTATGAAGTACAAAATAACGAAACAAAAAATTGTACCAAATATCAAACTATTAATAGATAAAGTCCATTAGTACTCGGAAAGAAATTTCTGGGTAGAGGGCAACTTCCATATATATAACTTTTGGTATAAGATACAATAGAGTATTCTCTTTAGGATTTCATCAACTTAGTATTATTCGTTTCATTCTGAAGTTTGTAATTATAGTAATTTTAAACTAAATTACTATAGAGTAGAGAGTTTGTATTGGAAAGATTTTATGAATTATCTTATTGCCAAATAGTTATCAATGTAGTTTTAAAAGTAAGGTTTTACTGATTCTTTTTTAATATTTCTCGTATATTATTGAAACGATAGAACTAATACAACATACATGTATATATATGTGTGTATACATATATATTGATTAAGGTCAAATAATTATCTCGTCATAGAAAGTATGGTTTTCATAGTTTAAGAAGAAATTGTTACGATAAATATATTATGCTAATAAAAAAGGTTACATTATATTCCTAGAATCTTCTACAGTAAGGCATTCTTTTTGAGACATTGCATTCTTGCTCTGGTTTTGGAATTTGTACCACTATTTCTTCCAATAACTTAAAACAATTGACGAGGTTAGGTTAAAACCTTAAGATGATCTTTTTCATCATACAAATCATTCTTCCATATATACATATATAGAGTTTTTAGCTTAGTTTAATCTTACTTTTCTGAATGTCAATGGTAATATAGGAGATAACTTTTATTACTGCTAGGATTTCAATAACATTCTTTTGCCTTACTCCAAAAGAATGTTATTCCCTGTCTTACAAAAGGAAGAACTTTCACAACTTGGGTTTTTAGTGTAATCGATATTTAGTCTGTCTTTATCTGAGGACTCACTCTAACTTCCTCCAAATTTTTATCACTATTGTTTTTTTGTTTACTGGACCTAGTATGCTTGTACCATTCGGAATTAACTGCAAAGTAAACAAAATATAAAATTAAAAAAAAAAATGACATATATTTTTTTAGTACTTAAACTTCAAAATTAAAAATTGATGACAGAAGGTTTAAAAGATAAATAGAAAGTATCTAATATCCTAGCTATAATTTGTTAACATGAAGGTTTGAACTTATATTGCTGTTTTTGAATTTGAAGGTGTTTCATTTTGCCTTAAATTGCAAACAAAATTTAACTATGTGTTAAATGCCACGCACAAAACATTACACCTGTCTATTTATATATTCTTACATTTACATATCCCTATTTAATATTAGAACCTAAGGGTTTAATTTTTAATTTCATCTTTTTGTTCTTCTTCTTTATTATTTTATTTGTTACCATATCATTTTGAATACTAGCAGTTTCACTTTTTGAAGTGTTATCCTCCTTCTCCTCACGATTTATTTTCTTTTCAATATTTCTTCTTTTCTTATCGAATGATTCTGTCTTTTGATCTAAGTATCTTTTGAGTTCATTTTCCTTTTTTTGCTCTTTATCTTTTATATCCTTGAAGAAATTAAGTTCTTCTCTACTAAGTCTATTGAACTTCTCTCTCTTTCTTACTTCGTTCTTAAATGCTTTCTGTTTACTTGCAGCATTCGAACGTAATTGATCACTTAATGACTTTCTTGTCCTTCGTAGCTTTTCAGTTTCATATTTCTCTTGAGCTCTTTCTTCTGAGTTTTTTTGCACTTCGATATCGGCTGAACCCTCTGAGATAAAGGTGAGTTTCTTCTTTCTACTATTATTTGTCGGTATTGTATCCGTAACCATATTTGAGTCTGTCCGGTTGGCTTAAATGTAGACAAATTATTATGTTTTATGGATCTCATTCTGTAGCAAACTTTAATATTGTAAAAAGTTGAAATTGTTTACCTCATCGATTTTTTTAAGTTCCTTTTCCCCTGCAAGATGGCACGGGCTGGAGTTTCTTGTAGATCGGAACATGAAATTCGTACATACTATAGACTATTAGGCGTCCCCTTATAGTGAACAGCAGCTATACCTGAGACATAATTTTTGATATTATTATTTTGTGGATTACATCTTAGTAACTTCCATGGTGATGTACCAAAACAATCATGTATCCCTACCATCTAAATACGTGATAACACATCATATGCATTACTGTTAATAATAATCTGATACTATTTAATATTCACATAACAGAGCTAATATTAACTTTTTCTGTGGAAAATATTCTCACTAGAATACAACAGTATAAAAATATATTGAATTATTGAAATTTTGCACTGTACTTTAGGACCTAATATCTATTAAGAGGCAGTCATTCCTTGCATGAAATTATTTGTTTCCCAATTTTTATTTTATGATTTTAGGTTTTACATAACAAGGAGATCCAACTAATAAATGTTATAATATTTATAATCAATTCTCTGTTAGGTAGCACCTGGGATAGTGAACTGTTGAACAGAGTATAATACTTAAATTCAACATGTTTCGAAATACTATGCGGCCAACAACACACTGTAACGAAATGTACAATATCGTATAAGAATAGATAAACGAAGTAAAGAATAGTAATATAAACTAGGTACTCATGAAAAAATTATTTAGTTATTGGTCTTAGTTTATGTAGTTCTAGATATCTTTTATAATATGTAGAAAGATGGGAGCAAAATATAGAGGGTATTCAATAAGTTGAACTATTACAACTAAACTACAGAGAATGTTAGAGGATACTGTTTCTAGTTATGTTTCCTTACTGCGTCAACATTAACTGTGTTCCAAATATATTTTCATCATAGACCTCGAGTGTTAACCAGCTTCTGCTCACAATTTAAATAAAATATTTATGGAAATAATAGAGAATGAGTATATCTAAAATGTTCGACAAATAATGTCAAATGATTATAAGAAATAACTTCATGGACATTACTAAGGAAAAATTAATTCATAAAATTGTCAAAAGAAAAATTGCGTAATGGATATTATTACTATTAGAATATGACGTAATGAAAGTTAATTAATAAATTAACTAGTAATTAAAAATAAACTTATATAAATATGAGTAAATTTGAACTAACAGTTTGAGTTAGGATTCATTCGCTCTACATATTAAATATAAAATAATACAAGACTTAAAAATTGTTAGAAATTGCTAGATACGGAATTATGTTGTAATACAATAGTATTGCAGACAATACAACGATGTTATAATGACAAAGGAAAACTAAAATACAACTGACGTGCACACTCGATGAACTGAGAAGGATGTAATCACGACTGCAATATAATATAATATATAAAGAGAACAAATATGATCCAGATATGGATTGATGTTCTCGCCTCTTGTATGTATTTACTACATAAATTTAAGAGGGGGACGATTATAGTCTCTTTCAAGAATAATAAAAGGTATTTTGATATTACTATAAAATCTATTGAAATATGAACGCTGGAAACATTCAATAATTTGCTGTTTTAAATTTATCACAGACATGCATCCACTCTCTTTTTATCCATTAATTCTAGTTTGAACAAAGAATTAAGATTATGAAATAGTACTTTTCAAATAAAAGAACTTAATTTGTAGAGAATCTGAGGTGGAGATTTCATTCTCCTTTGATTCATAAGTTTCTAGCTTGTTAGTATTTTCTAATTCGGACATATTTGTAATATGATAATTGATCGTTTATTTTAAATTATATAATCTACAAATTAAGTAACTAGAATTATTTTATTATTTTACAATGATGGCCTTTATATATGCCATAATTCTTTTGAA
>JAJLXS010000083.1:0-52352 GCA_030571355.1 Maudiozyma serrabonitensis | reverse complement strand
ACTATAGTTGATGTTGGCGAGTCACCGTCCACTTCTGATTTTACAGATAATTGAGAAAACGACGAAGATATAGATTTTGTAGATGTTTTGAATTTATTCCAAAAATTACCAGATTCTCCTTGGATTGTTGATGACATATTTGAGGTGTATACTGATGGGGGAATGTGAAGCAAAAAAGGAAATGGAATGGTATATTGGTGACTTCAGTTTAAATATGTATGAACTTAAACTAAATTGAAATGTGTTGTATTGCTCTACGCACATACACAACTATAACAACACTTTTAAACTGTTTGTTATTTTAGATTTACTTCAAAGTGTCAATCAACGCATGGATGTACCGTACCTTTAAAGGAGATACTGTCAATTTCATTAAACCTTGACAATTCGGAATATTGGTGTATTGAATTTTCTAGTATGAGGTGTGTGGGTGTTCATCATTTCTATTAAGTATGGTGCGTATATATTCAATTAAACGACATAGAGCAAACTCTACATTCAAAAGCAATGGCAATATAAAACCAGAAATTTGATGAATATTCTGACGTGGAAAGAGTGGTTTGTTTTAATTCTTAATTATTTATTTATCATTAGAAATCGATTCTTACACAGCCATATATATGACCATGCATATATATTCTATATACATATAGAGGTCCGGTATTTGGATAAATCACCTTAATTTATAAATGATGATACTATCTATATAACTTGAATAATACTCTACAGATTATTCCAAGGGAACTGAATGTTTGCTTGTTGGTTCTTTGAATTATTGTTTCGTGAAATGAGAGATTTGAGGAAATGTATCGTTGACATAGATTAAATGACTTTAACCTACGGTTTTCTCGACCAAGTAAATACCATATTTGTCCTTTAATTCCTTCATGATTGGGTCATTAATCTCTGGAGAGTATGGGGCAACTAGACCTGGACCCTTGATGGTACCATTTAGAACTAGTCTAGTAGCAACAGAGACTGGATAACCTACAGTAGCGGCCATAGAACTATAACCACCGACTTTACCGAAATCAACCAAAGTAGATGTTCTAGTTTCAGTAGTACCATCAGCATTTTCGATACCGAATTTGTGTTGTAGAACAACTAGATCACGTTCATTTTCTTCGTATTGCATTAATTCTTCTAGACGAGCACATAGAGTATCTAGAGGGTTACCTCTTGGAGTAATGTTTTCATCGGAGAAGAAACCTAACCATTGATAACCACCCAGGATTCTTTCTCTGTCATCAGCATCCTTCCATTTAGTCATAGAATCAATCTTTGCAATTAGATCAGCCTTTGAAGAAGAAGAAGCACTTAAGTATTGTTGTAAAGCATCCTTCCATGCAATTTGTTTACTGAAGATGTCATTAGTGTCATCCTTTAAGAAACCAATATCAACCAAACTCTTAACGAATTCTGGGAAACCTTGGTATCTTAAAGTACCTCTTATAACAGTATCAGCTTCTGGAATGTGATACAGTTCCTTGAATAGAGTAGAATCTCTGTTTGGATAACAAACGAAAGCAAACCCTGGGTAAATAAAGTATGGTTTAGCAGATGCCATTAGATCTTCAGAGGCAATGTTAACGATCTTACCATCCTTCCAGTATTTGGCAGAATTTCTTAAAGCTAACAAAACACCTCTTGAAGACCAAGAGAATTTGTAACCTAATGGATTGTCAGAATCTTCTGGAGCTGGTAGACCACCACAATAAGATAGGAAAGATTTAATCTTACCACCGGCTTTGTGAACTTCATCAATCATCTTAACGGCGTATAAATGATCGATACCTGGATCTAGACCGATTTCATTCATAACTGTAATACCAGCCTTTGTAATTTCTGGTTCCAATTCTCTTAATGCTGGAGAAATATAAGAAGATGTAACAACATCTTTCTTTAATCTAATTGCACTTCTGACGACATTTGGATGGTAGATGTAAGGAATTAAAGAGATAACTAAATCATGATTAGTTAAAGCAGCATCCAATTCATCGTCCTTGGTAACATCTAAGGAAATAGCAGCAGAACCAGATGGTTTAGCTAATTTTTCAGCATTAGCTTGAGTTCTACAAGCAACAGTGACTTCAATACCTTCAGTAGCAGATAGGGTATCGATGACAGGTTGGGCAACAAAACCGGAACCTAATAATAGTACTCTCTTAGTCATATTGATGTGTTTTTATTATTAATATTATTCTTTTTCCTTTCTTTTTTGTTTTTAGTTGTGTTACCTCAAACAATAAAAGTTACTTATCTTCTTACAATTGAAAACAAAAAATAAATAAGACTTAATAAGAAGTAAAGAAATATGATGATTAATATTAGAAAAAAAAGTATACCAATCTCATCTTTATATATGTATATATTAAATGTCAAAAGAAAAGGAATTGGAATTTTTCACTTTAAAATTTATATAATTATTCCAAATTATTGATTGATACAGTCATTGTAATGGGGTTCACCTTTACTCAGGTAATTCTTAAAGGTTTAATATATGGGTCATAGAAAGGTGAACTTAATTACCAAGCGATTATGTAGTATATTACCCTTGCTACTACTTACTGTTAATACTTTGATGAAAAAACTGGCACCACGACAATTACCTTAACATTTGTATCCCAAGGGAATTCTGAATATTAATTTTGTTGCTGTTCATTTTAGTGAGATGACTTAAGCGGAGGTTTTACATAAAAAAAGAAAATGAAGAAAATTCCGTTTTTAATATTTCGCTCATTCGTATTTTTTCCATCGGAACTTTGGATGAGTAGTATAAATGGTAAACTTCCGGCGGAATTATGCTATCCTGCCGTATAAACTGCTCTTCCATGTTATGTCTTATTTTCTTCTTGCTGCCTAACTGACATTTTTTAATCATATTGGAGTGATCCAATAATAAAAGATTGTTCATTTCTGTTAATTAGTACATAATGGCATCTTATTAACAACGTTTAATGACGAATTCGAGAATTCATTTATCTCACATGATATCGACATTATATTGTATAGATTTATTTTGTCATTTGTCTGTGTCATTTACAAAACGAATGTGATATTGCTCAATGTTCCAAATATTAACAAATATTAACTGAACAAATTTCATTCACGCTTTCATATAGATGAACAGTATATTTATCACATTGTACTCTATTAGAAAGCCCTAACAAACAAAGAGGTCTAAACCATCATAATATACGGCACGACCCAATTTTCTTAATATTTTCTATGTAATGAATACGCAGTGAAAAAACTATCTCAAGAGAGAGAGAAAAAAAATATACTATTTTGACTTGTCGCGCGTAACATTTTATTTTGTATAAATATAAAGGATGAATGGTGCTGAAAAAAAAAAAATATTATTTTCAATTGATTTTTCTTTTTTTTAAAATTTTCCTTTGTTTTGTTACTTTTTAACTAAGTAAGGGACTTTATCTCCATCTCTATGACGCCATCAAGGTAGTTGTGGTAAACGAATCCCTTATAGTTAAATACATGTTACTATGCAGCATTGGAATCCCTTGGGAGGAAGGTGTTGTGTAGGAACAGAGTGGGTTGAAACGACTTTTCCTTGTGAACGGTCATTTTGTTTTCATTCCATTTTGAAGGCATGTGAAATCTTTTTTTATTTGTTAATTGTTAATTGTGGTTGGGTAGGGTTTAAAGGTGGTATCGTAGTATAAATTTTTTTAAATTTTTTTTTTTTTCTTATTTGTATTATTTATTATTATTATATATAGATAGTTATACGTATACATGGTCATTAGATTCTTGGATTTCATTAAAGAATGTTTTTGTGAATTCATCGACTTTTCGAGAGTCTTCGAGAGTTTTTCTTTGCTTTTTTTATTTGTTTTGTTTTGTTTTGTTGTTTTCTTGAAGTTGTTACTTTACAATATTTAACGATGATGGTTTCCTTTATACAGACTTCTTATTAGAATTGAATCGTTTGTGACTTCTGGAATCATTGGTGTATTCTGATGGTAATGACGAAGATGCAGATGCCGAAGAAGATGATGTAGATGATGACGTTATAGGACCGGCAGGTTGACCTTTTCTATATGTTTTCCTTTCTAATGTAAATTCTGTACCATCTACAGTTATTTTCTTAGTATCAATAGCTTCCTTTTGACTTGATTCCAATTGAAAATCAATAACTATGAAATTATCACCAGTATTCATTTTCATAACAGGACCAAATTCCTTAATTAATTTATTTCTAATTAATTCAGGTTTTATATTTTGAGTACCATTGATATATACTGGGTAATATCCATCTCTGTTAACATTGTTATTGGTCCTCCTCTTACTGTTATTTTTAGAATTGTTTTCCTTACGATCATTATCTCTGTTACGATTGTTTTTCTTACTGCGGTTGGAGTCATTACGTGGCATTGGAGGCTCTTCACGAGGTACAATAATTTTTCTACTTTCCTTTGGAACTGCATCATGTTGTGAAACTTTTGAAGCCCATGACATCTTCTTTGGTGGGAGAGCTGGAACAGCACTTACAGTGGTAGCTTGTTCAGTGGTGTCCTTGGTTGCAGTAACAACAGTCTCTGTTGGTTTCTTTACTTCAGTAGATGATTGTTTGTCATCAGCTTCTACAGCGGTCTTAACATCAGTTTGAGAGACGTCAGCAGATTTATTGCTGGAGGTTTCAACTGTTGGAGCGACTTCAGTCTTTGAAATATTCTTATCAGAATATTTTTCTTTTGATTTTTCAGTGTGTTCAATTTTAGTTTCTTTCTTATCCTTAGACTTTTCAGTTGAATCGGGTTTAGTTTCAGATTCTCCCTTCTCATCAGTGCTAGATTTCTTGGTATCTTTCTTACTATCCTTCTTCTCAGTGGAAGTATCTTTCATGCTTTCCTTCTTTTCAACCAATAAATCTTTCTTGACTTCCTTCTTTTCATGAGAATCGTCTTTCTTGATTTCCTTCTTCGTCTTTGGTACTTCTGAAACCTCTAGAGTCTTGTCAACTGGGGTTGTTTCTTTCTCGTATGTTATTTCTTCATTAGTATCAATTGGAATCTTATCTTCTACTAACCTACTTTCTCCTTTGGGTGAAGATGAATCCTTCTTGTGTTTTGTGGATTTCTTGACCTCTTTTATTGATTCTTCAGAAGTCTTCTTATTAGGAGTTTCAATTTTAACGGGAATTGGTTTTTCATTCTCTTGTTTTTCGTTTGTAGTGGTTGGTGTTAGATTTCCAGATTGGTCTTCATATGATAAAAACCTTATTATATCATTTGTTATGTCATATACGTCACTATTTCTACTGATTGGTGACAACATAAACATTTGACAGAATTTATATATTGGAGATTGGCTCCAAAATAATTCACCAGTGACTATTATTATGATTCCTTTATGGGCAATACCAGTTGTTTGAAAATCACAAGAATCTAATTTTAATTTTAAATCACAAACTTTTTCCTCATTTCTTGCAAAAAATCTACTTATATTATCCTTACCTGTTAGTTTAACTGTTGATAAAGTATTTGTAGAAGTTGGAGGAGTTTTATCAAAATCAATTTGCTGATAATTGATATGTGTCAGTTCAGCGGTGTTACAATATAAATTGGATAATTTACTAGGATTTGATTTCATCCTTTCATAGTAAGTTTGCAAGAATGCATATGCAATATCTTGAACACTGGAACCCATGATTTAAAGTTGTTATTAATTGTTGTTGTGTTTTTTCTTCTAAGTTTGATAAAAACAAAGAAAGAGATGCTACCGAGTGCTATCTTAAAGAATTCAGATAGTTATGCTTAATTTGGATCTATCTTATTCAAAAAAAAAAAAAAGGTATGTTTTGAGTGAATGATAATATTTCTAAAATGAAATAATGTTTATTACTCTTTTAAATCTAAATTGTTGTTGTTTTCCAGTCTTTTTCAGTCTTTGCTTTGAAAAAGATATATACAAAAATGAAGGACGATTCAGATATTTAATGATGTGAAAAGTAATATAATCGTGAATAAATATGACTGTACGTGAATAATATTAAAACGGGCAAAATTAAAATATTTATGAAATAATGAAAATAAAATGGTTCAACGTTACAGTGGATGGCTATTGGTATCTTAATGAATAAATGTATATTATAGTTTGATTACAGCTAAAATAATTTTAGGAGAAGTTAAAATACAGTGAGTGGAAAAATGTAATTTTTGATATATGTGTAGATGCAATTGCCAAAATAAAGTCAATAAAATATAATTTCTTGTTAAATTTTAAAAGAAATGAAAAAGAATGGACGAAGATGCTAATAGAATGATTTGTTATTTACAAATGAATATTCTGTGAAGTTGGGAAAGTTATTCGAAGTTAGTAAGATGTACTACTTAAAAAGTACGAAATATGTTTCCTGTGAATGGTTTATTTTGTTTCTCTATCTACTAATGAAAGCAGGAGATTATATGTATAATTTTTTTTTAAAATTTTCAATTCGTTGCCAAAGAGTCGCAGCTGAATAATAATGGTACACCAAGGTTGGTGATTCACAAACGTGTTAGTAATACTGGTGGGTATATATCTATATATGTAGTTAATCAAGAGTGCATATTATGAAGGCTTACAAAAAAACACATCTTTTTCTAAGAAGGTTGCTCCCTGTTGAAGCTCTTTCATCGTCCAAATCCTTTGAGGTGGCAATTTTTTCCTCTCTGTCTTCCAAAATTTTTTGTCGGTCGGCTTCGTTCGTTGTAAAATTGAGTAATTAACGTCAAAAGCATTTTTTTTCAGAAAATTTTGCGCCCAATTTGGATGTTGCACGTGATAATTAAGCTTTTGGGTAAGGGATACTTATAGATTTTGGAAATTGATTGAGAAAGAAGGACAAGGACTCGATTATTCATTCGATTAAGTATGACTATTGTGTATTAAATAAGTATATATTTATATATATATAATTAAGTCGGTGATTTTGAGTCTGTCTGTATGTGATAGTGCATTAAACTGTTTGGTTCGTTCTCGGCGAGAGCGGAAGAAGAAAACCTAGTTATTAATTTTATTTAGCTTGTAATTGATCCTCATTAATACCGTAGATTACATTCTTATACTGAGAAAAATCAGTTCCGTCTGGTAGTTTATGCATGGAGAGTTTGCTCAAATAACAAAATGAAAGAAGCATTAGCAAGGCTTGACCACCAACGGTAGTAAATATTGGGAAACGGGGGATCCCAATCTCGTCACCGACAGTTGTTAATGAATATTTCGGTGGTTGTCCCTGCGCTTGTGGTTGCTGAGGATTCTTGAAATCACGAATCATCTTATATATTAGATTTAGATCATATAGGTTTGGCATAAATTTGTGAACCCACCATTCAAAATCAGTTCTTGTGGATGGCATCATATCATTCATTAGGATATGTACTAGGAAACCAAGATCGTAAGCAGCATGGAATGTAATCCATGTGGTGTTCGTATCTAAGATCAAACCAGAATCCATCACTAGTTGGGCAAATTCGAATTTGCCAATACCTCCCGTACGATGATTTTCGAAATTAATACCAGAATTTCTTAATAACTCTAATGATTCAGCAGAGATCATTTCTTTATTTGTATCAAAGTCAAAATTGAATTGCCATGTTGAAGGTTCATTATCTGGTTTATTACCGTTGGCGTCACTTAATGAAATCCCAAGCTGAACGGGGTTTAAAATATCCACATTAGACCTCATGGTTTGATAATGATAATCTTCCTTTGATGAGAAATTACCAATTGGTCTTGCTAATGTACCAATAAATTCAGTACTCACAGAAATGTAATTATATTGTGTGGCTAACCTTCTAATAGCAACAAATTCACTATGAAGGTTCGTCTTCCAAACTTCACGAACAAACAAATGCATTAAAGGTGGTAGTATCATTGGTGGCATCAAATTAGAATTACCTACCGTATTACCACCCGTTGGAGCATTCATATTAGGAGCTAATGGCATATTAACAGGTCTATTTACACTCACATTCACGCCTGGTTGTTGCATAACGTTCAGTCCCGGTGGTAGATTATTAGGTATTGGACCTGGAACACCCAGATTCGCATTATTATTAAACGGTTGAGACTGTTGTTGTTGCTGTTGTTGTTGTTGTTGTTGTTGCTGTTGCTGTTGCTGTTGCTGTTGTTGTTGTTGTTGTTGTTGTTGTTGTTGTTGTTGTTGTTGTTGTTGCTGTTGTTGTTGTTGTTGTTGTTGTTGTTGTACTGGTGCCTTCATTCCTTGAAAGTCCTGCTGTTGTGGAAGTAATGGACCACCCTTTTGATTCATTAAATATACATTTCCTTGTTCCTGTGGTTGATTAAAACCATGTAATGTTGGTAAATGGCCAGGTTGTTGTTGTAATTGTTGTGGTTGATTCATTAATCCATTAGTATTCATTTGTGAACCAAATGCATTATTTGGAATTCCCATCGCCATATTTCCATTTGTATTATTATTTTGCTTTTCATTACCTTGATTAAAGAATTGATGGTCACGCATAGCCATACCCTGAGGTTGTAAAGTTTGCATTTTAAGATTTCTCTCTTTATATGTCTAGTTCTCGGATTCTACTCTTGTTATTTTATTTCGTAAACAATGTCTTTTTAAAGTCTTAAGTAACGGATGTATGACACTTCCAAACAAGGAATATACATATACTGACGATTAGTAATCTCTATCTCAACTCTAACAATACGACGAAACTTTGTTACCCATAATTTGATGTTACTATAGATTACAGTGTCCCATAGAAGACACCAGGACGTCTTTCGCCCACCGCTTTTCCTTTCCGCTTTCGAAATTTAAATGATTTTTTGAACCAAAAATATCGTGTTACACGAAACATAGAAGATTAAAAGAGAATTTTGATCCTCGATATTAAACTTTAAGCAACTTCGTGTTAATCCTTAAAATTTGAATTTACTTATTAATGTACAGTTTGTATTTAATATATTTATGTAATATAATATATGAAATAGAGATAAGTCACCACTATTAATTGTGAATTGAAAAAGAATTCTTAGAAAAGCCACGAGTGTTATGTATATAAAAAAAATACTCGATAGTCAGAATGATAGAAAATTCAGAACTCTTTATGTAAACGTTTTTCAATTTTTTGCTCTTAAGCACTCTTCACTTTTTTAGATTCTTGTTCTTTTTCTTTTACTTCTTCTTCAACTTCATCAGCCTTTCTCTTCTTATCTGTTGTGTCTTCTTCGGTTGAGGAGGTCTTCTCTGGCGGACTAACAAACCATGGAATCTTACCTCTGTTGAAATCATTTAATATCTGTTTAGAAACACCGGATTCATCTGGTTCCCCACCTTTTAATAATCTACCTTGTTTGTTTGCTAAAATTTTTATAAATTCAGTAGAGTTATTCCAACCAGATATTTCGTAAGTTCTTTCCAAATGCTTTCTTTGACAACGTTTTAAGACACCCGGTATATATTGTTCTGGATTGGAAACATGTTCAACTCTAACAACACCTCTGAATAAAATGTCTTCCTCGGTATCCTTACCTGATGGTGGAACAATACCTGGACAATCAATCAAGAAAATTCTCTTCATCAACGTAATATATTGCCAGACCTTGGTTTCACCAGGAATAGGAGCCACTTGACACACTTTCTTCTTTCTCAAAGTATTGATGATGGATGATTTACCAGTGTTAGGGTAACCAATGAAACCAACAGATATTTGTTTCCTATCACTATGCAGCTGAGAGAATTGACGCAACAATTGAATCAAAGAACCCTTACCGAACGAATTTGTAATTGATGCATGGAAAGCCAGAGTTGGACGTTCCTTTGATAAGTGTTTGACCCATGCAGCAGCAACCCAAGTTGGAACCAAATCACACTTGTTCAAGACATATATTAAATGTTTGTGAGGAGTTTCTTTCTTCATGTACTCTTCGACAGATTTACAACGTGTACCCAAAGGATCTCTAGCATCTAAAACATGGATTACCACATCAGATGAATCAATAACTTTGTAAAGTTCATTCCAAATACGTTTTGATTGACCTTTACTGAAGATATGTTCCTTAGCTGTTTGAGTCCAACCATCTTCGTCAGTTTCACCACCCATTAGACCTAGAGTTGCATTAAGTTCCTGTTTTTCTTGGAATACTTTGGTATCATTAGAAGCATCGTTGACTAAATCTTCTAAAGATGATGCAGCAATACGTGGTTTCTTTCTTTGGGATTTTGGACCAAAAGTATGTTTATAAGATTCTGTTTCTAAAATATTTGCTCTAGGGGATTCTGTGGTATCTTTTTCCTCTAGTAAGGACATTGGTAATTTATTTCTTCTTAATAGAACTTGATAAGTGTCCTTCTGAGTTTCACCCATGGCACCTCTGAAATGTTCAAGTGCGTCTTGAGAGATGACTCTGGTGTTACCAAACCAACGACGATCAGGTTGAACTCTAGCAGTTGGAATAGTAGCATCTTGCAAAGGAGCGGCTCTGATCAAGTCCCCATTCTTATTCTTAACAGCACCACCTTTGGTGTACATATTTAAGAACTGAACTCTCTTACCATCTCTGTAAAAATTCTCACCTTTTACTCTTAGGTTACCATCTTTAGTCTTTCCCTCACGGGTTCTTCTGGATTTTTCTTTCTTAAAGTTACCCATGTCGTAATATGTACTTGTGAATGGATTTGTAGACTTTATAGTTTGTTTTATAACCAATCTTCTTGACCATTGTTTAGAAATATGTCTTCAAATATTACAACTCTTATTACTAAACGTTTCCATTTATCATTCCGATTCTAGCGATGCTCATCGATCCAACAGAGAAAATTTTTCGTTTTCGCAGGAAAAAAAAATTGTGATTTTTCAGCACGTGATTTTAACGTTACGTGTATTACGATATTATAGTGGGCTGAAAATAATTAATACAACAGTTACCACTATATTCCCTATAAATTGGAATTACTATGGTAATGATAATAGATATATATATAATTTTAGTATATGCTGAGTGTTAAATATGTGATCATAAAAGATTGGATAGAACACTATTTAGGTTAGTTGATTTTTTGTTTCCGTCATTCTTAATGGCCTTTGGAGCATTGGCTCTATTCGTTGCAACCTTATGTTGTTTGAAGTTTCTTCTTCTTTCTTCAACGCCATCTTCCTCATTAGTAGAGCTTCTCTTCTTACTGTTCTTTATATTTGCGATCATCTTACTTTGTTCTACATTTTTGATGAAATCAGCATTTAATTTATTAGCTTGCGATATTTCAATCTCCAACTTAGCTTGTCTGACATCATTCTCTCTAGCAATTTGTTCAGTCAAATCTGACCATTTAAACCCAGGTAAATATTTTACATTTAATATATCATCATGATAGAAAGTACCCTTTTTACCACCAATAATATTACCATTTAAGGTAGTTGCACATAATTTTGCATCTCTCTTTCTAACAAATTCTGCCCATCCTTCTTCGTACATTGTTTTTTTATTACCACCACCTCTGACTCTTCTCTTATGCTTGTCATCCGTTTCCCTTTTTAAGAATAATCTGTCTACCTCACCAAATCGGGACAGGATGTGTCTCATTCTCGCAGGTTTCATATACGGAGGAATACTCGACAGATATATGACACCAGTCTTGTGTTTTGAATTTTTACGCATATGTTGTACGAGAGCTAATCTCTTTTTTAAACTAGCAGCCTTCTCCTCTTTCGTTAAAGTGTCATTATCCCCATTCGCAGTTGCTAGATTTGTCTCATTGTCATCATCGTTTTCAGGCTCTTCACTTCCTTTTTCTTTCGTAATATTCTCAGTAACATCGTTGACTTTTATATTGTTAGATTTTAGTGGGTTAATTTCGTTGTCGCTCTCATCGCTTCTTTCATCATCATGATCAAAGGCATCAGTCACGGTAGATACTTTCTTTTTGGATGTTATTAGAAGTGGATTGTCATTTTCCTCATCGGAAGAGAAATCATCAATATCAGAATTTGTATTGCTCATTATGTAGCTTTTACGGTGTATATGTTTGAAAGATTGCGGTCTTTGTGTTTTTAGTTATGATGGTAATATAAGTATTCTGTAAACTTGTTTCAATTTTTGCAATTATTTAAATAAGAAAGCTCAATGTAAAAGCTCATCGCATCGCTTAAAAAAAAATTTTCAATTTTTGGAAGCGCATAGTGTCAGTAAATAATTGTGTATCAAGATTTATGGAAGTGCTTGTAATGAAGGTCACATAATCATGTTTTTGAATTATAATTCAGGAATATAAAAATGTGAACTAAAAAAATAGTGGGGGAAGGTAGATAAACTAGATTATAAAAATAAAAAAAAGAAGGATTAGTGTTCATTTTGAAAGTTCTAAATCCAATTTACTGCATGTATTTTAGGTTGTCTCTAGAATTGTCCTCTCTGATTAAGTCGTGAAATCGCCACTGGTATAGCTTCTTTCATATGAATTACTGGCCCTACGTTCAGTTGCAATGTTTGGTTCATCGTTTTCCAACCTTCACATATTTTCTTTTTTTATCCGGACCTGAAGTTTAATTCAAGTTCTGAGTCAACCCTTCAGGACTTGCAGTAGATTCAGTATCTAGAGTTCAATGTCAAAATCCCCGCGGCCAGTGATTAAATGGCTGTTTCGCATCATTTCTCATGAGTTTAATAATAGGTACTTTTTAGTGCCGAACTACGTTGTGTCGTTGTATAATTGCCATTACGTATATATCGCTATGAAACAGATACTGAACATTGTTTATAAACACCTAAGACACTAGTTTTCTTGGAATTTTAAAAAAAGCTATTTTTCTATAGATGTTCGACTATAATTTAATTGGAAGGAGTTCTCATATATTGCTGTTGTTGTTTGAGAAATCACAATTTTTGTAGACAATCCAAATAAATATAAAATGGCGTATGGTAAGGTATAAGAATTAAAAAAAATGATCTATATAATAATTATATCGAAACAATATTAGTATTCTATTAAACACTTGTTAGAAGACTAAAACAACTAAGAATGATAATGTGTTTTAATTGATAGCGTTGATGTTTTCAATGTTATCAATACGTTCCTTGATTGCCTCCGTAGTTTTTTCGAAACAGTTTGATTTTCTAGAATCTGCACTGTAACCAATAATAGGAGGTAAAACTTTAAAACCAGCGTATGAAAATGTACCATGTTGGATTGGAAAAAACACCTCATCTATTTCACCGAGCTTTCCTTTGGTGAACATTTCTTTTGGAACACCAACAGTAGATAAAATGAAAGCCTTTCTTCCAGCTAATGGTGCATTTTCAAACTCTCTACCACTTACGTAAACAAAATTTTGGGTCAAGACTCTGTCAATCCACCCCTTCATTAATGCAGGCATCGAATACCACCACATTGGAAATTGAAAAATGATTAATTCTGCCCATTCTAACTTGGCTTGTTCTTTCTTGATATCTTCACTTAACATACCAGCCAAATATGCTGAACCGGAGTCTCTCATTGCATATAATCTGGAACCTTTTTCATGATTTAAAAAGTCATCCTCATCAATACCAGCTTTCCATTGCTCAGCATATAAATCAGATACTTTAACCTCATGATTTTTCTCCTTTAAGTAGTTGGTTGTAAACTCCAATAAGGCATGGTTTAGGGATTGTTTTTCTGGATGGGCGTAGACGATTAGAACTTTCATTATTTATCTGTTTTTGGTTAATATTTATTGTTGATTATTGAATCTGATATTTTGATTTCAATCTAGCATCTTAACAGATATCAATCAAACAAAGCTCAATGTTTGGCTGTTTATATAATTTTTGTGAGAAGTATATCATATACTTTTTATAGAAATTATATCCTTTGTAAATATGATATACCATCTCGAGGCTGCAGATCTATATGATTACGTAACCGAGAGCTGCGGAGTTACTGTAGAAGAAAATCTTTCGACTGAACCCGCGGAAAGTTTATATCATTATATTACATACTTACGTAAGGTATAGATATATAGACAGAGGGATGAGCTGGTTGCCTTTATAAAATATTTGGAAATCTATGGTGTTTTTATGTGTCATCATACCTTAGTGGGTTAAAAAGCTGCACATTCATAGCTCAATTGATATAGATTGGTTTGGTATTGTTATATTCTTTAATAATTTATATGTTTATATGTAGAAAGTTCATCTTCTTGCTCGGAACAGAAGAGTGAACTAAGGTAATATTATTTATAACAGAAAATAGAGACCACGAACTGAAATAGATCGAAACACTGGAAGAAATAGCGTTTCGAAGCAACATCTCATTCTTTATTGATAAACAGAAATAAAAGATATGGAAGGGATATAATACTTAAATGAATTGTATTCCGAAATCAATTAGATTACCTAATAGCCGGAATCAATTAGATTTCTAATGGAGCATTGTAGTCGTGAGTTTTGTAATCCCAGTAAAAGGTCAAGTCAGTCACGTTAGAGACCTTGGATGTACCACATTGAGTGTAGAAATCAACATCCTCAAATCTATCTTCAACAAATTTGTTGTAGTCAGGTAAAGAACATGAGAAACCTGGGCCACTGCTACAGTTGGTTAATGGTTTGACAACATCATTAACGATGAATCTAACATAAGAAGTGGAAGTATTGTTCGAGGACTTACAGTTGTACTTTTGAGTTTGAATTCTAGCACCTTGTGGAACTAACCAAGATCTGTGGAAATCAGTAGTCCAATCAATGGATTCAGGTGTGATTGGAGCATTGTCAGTGAAGATACCAAGAGCAGCAGCGTAGTTTATTAAATTAGTATCATGGGTGAAACTTAGGAAAACTTGTTGGTCTAATTTATCTTCTGGGGTGTTTAATAGAGTCAAAGTTGCATTGACTGGAACAGAACCAACAGCTTTGGCTAATGGGTTACCAATAAATTCATCGTAGTAAGTCATCAAATCACCGTAGTAACCATACTTGATTAATTCATCCTTAGTGAAAACGTCACAAATATCACTGTAACCACGAACATTGATTTCGAATGCACACCAGTTGAACATGTTTAGAGCGTCGGTCTTTGTTAGGTTTAGACCTGGGTTTTCGGTATTCAATCTCTTGGAGATGTCAGTTAAGAAAGTTTGATCATATTTGGCTAGGATTGCTGTGGTAGCGGTTTCATTCCAGTTTGGACATCCGTTAATTGGAGTCAATGTGTTAGCACCTTGAGATGCATCTTCACTAATAGTTTGTAAATTAACGTTAAATTTGTCACCTAGAGCTCTAATAAAGTATTCAGCAGTAGCATGAACTCTATCGGAGTTAGAAGTCCAGGCAGTAAAATTTTCGTGTTTGTGTAGAATGTTAGAGTAAAGTTGTAAGAATTCTAGACCTTCAGTGGTACCAGTGGTACTACCTAGAAGTGGGTTGTATGGGTTAGCAACATTATCTGGAGTTGTTAACAGACCATAGTTACTTGAATTAGCAAATGGGTATTGGTAGTTTTCATTTAGGAAAGCAAGTGACCCATTGAATTGTTGGGTATAGTTACCAAATTTGTACCAGATATTGTTAATACCATTAGCAGTAGAACCGGCAGTTGGGTATCTTTCACCATGTCTTGCATACAAATGAACTTGAACCAATTCACAAGTTTCTGGGACATCCAAAGAGATACTGTTGTTAACAGGGTATGAGAAATGAGGAGCACTACCGTATAAATATTGATAGATATCTTTTTGAGAACCGATTTTGGAGAAATCGTTTTCAAGGAAAGCAGAGTCGATGGCAACAGCACGAACGACAGAAGCTGTGGATGCAATTGAAGCTAAAGTTAGGATTTGGTTAAGCATTCTTAATGGAAATCTATTAACATATATCTGCAAGTGATTGTCTCAATGGCTTTGGGGACGATGTCTTTATTAATTAGAATTAAATAATGAACGAAATGAGGAAAACTTATTGAGCAGTGATGAAATAAGTATCCCTTATTTATATTCTTTTATTTGAAACTATTTAAATTTATCTAAGTTGATAAAAGTATTTCTTTTGGGAAATTATGATAATAAAGTAAACTTGAAATAGTTGTAACCAGATTCAGTCATTAAAACTATCTTGAATAAGGTAATAATGTTTCCTTTTATCACACGTGGAATAAATTTCAACATCAAAGAGACTAAATGACTATATTATATTAACAATATCCACGTGAGTGTACTAAATTAGTCAATCTAGAGCAAAATTAAAAATAAATGTAGCGAAATTAATATGTATTATTATATTTCTAAAAAGGGTACCTTTTCAAAACTATATCGAAGAGTAAACATTATATTGTTTCAAGTTTCAAGACATATCCGTTTTACAAGAAAAAATTGATTGATCTCTACCTTAACTGAAATACATATATTAAAATATCGTAAAACTCTCGTATTAAATTAATATCAAAAACGAGCATTGTCCCTCCCCTCCCCTCTGTGTCATTTAAGCAATAATTTATTATTGGCATAATATATCTATCAAATATTTTCTGCTAATAAGAAGGGTCCATCCACTCATCAACTTCTCTATCAAGGGAGCTTCGCTCTTTGTTACGCACACCACGCACACCACGTTCTCGGCGTGGACATCTAGATGAAAAGGGATACAAGACAAGAATAGACAAATAGTCTCACCTTGCTTGAGTCAGCTCGTAAGTAATCAATGGAACTCGGAAAAAAATTTACGATATCATAAGTTGACGGATTCCTAAACAATAAGGTAACGAGAGTTAAATTCTCTAACAATAGTTGTAAAAAGAAAAAATGAGAAATAAATAGGGCCATCCAATTTGCGTAGATATTAAATTTATTTCATCTTCTTCTATTCTTTAGTTGTTATTGTTTTGTTTTTTCCAAAGATACTCTTTTTGTTAAAACAATAGAACTTTTATGAAAAATAAAGAAGCTCTATATCTAAAAATGGTAAACGGTGCCTAATTTGACACGTGCATGTTGTTTCATATATAACGAGTAGGAGAAAGGTTTCTGAAAGAATACGGATATGATAAGTGAGTATTTAAACGTTCTTGTTATAGTTTATTCCTCAATATCTTCGGACCAAATAGCGGATATCTCATTGTAATTTTTAATTTGTTTATGATTGAATCGGATCAAATTTCCTGACTTCAAAGAATGGGTCTTTTTTGAGATATCAACATACGCACAAAATCTATATTGAGAACACTCTCTTGTTTGCATCCAAGTCATGGTATCTTTCTTGATATCAGGAATCACCATACCATCAATATTAAGTCCCGAATTGTATATTTTGGATAATTCATCCACGTTTCCATATCTCTGTGTCATAAATTCCGGATATTTCTCAAAATCGTTTGATGCGGCAACTGGATTCTTACATAGTTTTGCACCACCATTTAACCAAAGTAATGAATTTTTGTTATTACAATGGCCTATCTGTGTAGAGCATATACCGACTCTCTTAATATCTTCGCCATCCTTTCCTTGTTCTTCTTCTTCGTATAATGAACCGACCGCACCACACCTTGTTGGGTCAATAGAATATGTATGACCCGCAATTAGTGGACCTAACCAAAAGTACTCTTTATCTCCGTGGACACAATCCTCTAAGATATCTGCCATGTTTAACTGCATAGCCATCAATAAACTACTATAATTTTCGGGAGTCTTCCGTATTAAAACTAGTCCACTATCAACTTGATGCATAATTGAATTATTGAAAAAGGAATTATACACCTCCTGTTGAGTGTTTCCGATGTGCGGTTGTTTTAAAGTACTTGATTTTAAATTGAAGGCCCATTGAGTTCCAATTAACTTATGCTCTTGTAGTGTAGGTTCTAAATTGAAATAATTTGCTCTACAATGAGGTTCAAGTTTAGCATGACCAATATCTCTATCACGATACATATATAATCCATGATTTTTATATTCTGAAGTCTTAAAAAACTTATTAATTGGTTGAAACGGAACCACATCAACATCCATAAATATAAATTCTTCAAATGTATTAAACAAAGTGGCAATCCATTTATTAATGTAACCTTTGATTTTCAATTTTGTAAATTCAGCATCAAGTAATTGAGATACATTTAACACCATCACATTTTGGTTTGACTTGATAAGTTTCTTTCTTAGGGTGTTTTTAATAATATAAAAATCGTTTAGATTACTAACAACTATTTGAATAGGTAATTTATTCCCCAATTTATCTAGAACTTTAACAAGTCTCAAAAAATAATCTATTTCTGTAACTGACATTGTAGTGACAATACCTTTCCCATTAGCTGTCTTGATCCAATGTTTAAATGGGTTACTCATATGTTCCTGAAATACTACTGTTTTTTCTTCATCTGTAGTCAAATCAGAGATTAAAATCTCATTAAATTGATATTCCTTTGTGAATTGAATATTCAAAAATGGGAATAATGTATGTGTTAATTCCGTCATTAGATTCAAATCATCGACAAATATATTCTTTAACTTCACATTACCTCTTAAGAAACAATAGTCATAGATTCTAAATCTTTCTACACTCCTAATTAGTGATTCTACTGAACCGTCTTTATCAAAGACCTCTGATTTAGGAGCCAATATTAGAGACCTTGCAAGTTTATTACATTTTTCCACTGTGTCAAGATCCTTTAATTGTTCAAAGATATTGTCGTTAAACAATGAATAATCGGTATTTGTTTTCTCGAGATCAAGTTCAGATTCATCAGTAATTATTATTGAATCCTGGTCAAAATAGTATCCATTCTTAAATGCACCAAACCTGTATATATCCTCCTGTGATTGTTGTAATTCAGATTTAATTCCACTTGGTAATGATTTAAATGTAAACAAACATAGTGTTATTAAAACTATTGACAACGACACTACAACTAAAGATTGTTTCCTTTTATGAAATAGTACCCTTATCTTCATTCGTATCGATATCATTTGTTGTAATTAGTTCGCATAATTTGCCTTTCCATATCAATTTGAATTTGAATACGTTAGGTTTGATGAAGTCTATAGTGTATGGTCTTGTTATTTAAAAGTATATATTATGTATGTGAGGCTCATCGGAATTAGTCGCTTCAAGCAAAAAACAAAAATAAATGTAAAGAAATTTCAAATATAAGTAATTTCACCAGTAGAAGAGCCCTAGGCAGAGAACGTTACTATTATTACTAATAAAATACGGTACAAAGAAACATTATTTTCTTTTTGGAAGCTAATACAACCATCATGCACACCTTAATTGTCTCCTACGACATTTCTTTGCTTTTCATTTTAATTCCTACACTCATCGAGAAAAATTAACTAGAAATTTTTCATATTTTATGTCTTAGATCTGTTTTTTTGGTTGTCCTAGCAGCCAAACATACATTGCATCTCATCGTTGTCAAGAAAAACTTTATAAAAGTAACTGAAATTTATATATGTTTCGTCTTGTTTCAGTTTCTCAACTGATCATAAAAGTGAGATTAAGTTTCAAATAATAAGACAGTACGATAACATGACAAGTCCGCAAAGAAGCATATTAGCCATTCCAGTAAATCTACTTAAGAAATGTCCTCAAAGTACAATAATGGATCTAATGGAAATTGTTAACAATGGTTACGATAAACAAGTTGTTAAATATGGTATTGTTCAAACACCAAGAATTCATGAAGTTAATACATTTTTTGGAGATCTTGGAATAGATATTGACGATTGTATCTTATATATTATGGTTGATAATGTGAATGATGTTACAGAAGGTTTAATTTCAACGGGGAATGTTGATGGATATGAATGGTATGATATTAAAGAGACTTTACCATTTAAATTTGACACTGAGAATGTTAAATCAACTTTAGCTTATAGACCATTACCTCATGATAAATATCCAAATTCTTATGAAATTACAGGTTTTACATCATTTGGTAAAGGTTGTGGTTTGAAGACATTTGAAATTACACTTTCAGATTTTAAAAAAAGATTTAATAATTGTAAAAAATTAGTTATTAAAGTTATTGTTGAACATGAATTAGTATCATATTATGAAAAAAAATTAGGATTTATTGAATTAGATAGAGTTCTTCAAAAGAAGAGTGAATTACAAAGTTCTGGATTTGAAGAATCATTTATGGTCTCTAGAGATTTTCATGTTTCAAGTATGGTAAGAACCATTTAAAGAAATTTTTGTTTTTGTAATCTTTAATAAATAATATTAACAATAACAATATTACATTGTTGAAATATTTTTATTTTTAGTACATTTTATAATTTATATAGAGATATATATAAATATTTTTAAGAAAGAAAAAAAGGACAAATTTTTTGAATATAGTTAAAAGAAGAACAGGTAAATAATTTATCTACCGTTCATTAGATGCAAGTGTGATACAATTTTGTTTTGAGTAGTTGTAATGTAATACTAATGGATTTAATTCTTGTTTTTTTTATTTAATCCAACTTAACACGAACAGCCTTTGTTTGAGTGTAGTTATCAATAGCTTCAGAACCCATTTCTCTACCTAAACCAGAAGCATTGAAACCACCAAATGGAACAGAATGATGGAAATCATTGTATGTATTAACCCAAACAGTACCTGCTTTAACTCTATCAGCAACTTTAATAGCACTATTAATATTTTTAGTATGAATACCTGCAGCTAAACCATATTCAGAATCATTTGCCATTTTAACAACTTCATCTAAAGTTTTAAATTTAGTAATAGTAATAACAGGACCAAAAATTTCTTCTTTAACAATTCTCATATCTTCTTTAACATCACCAAAGATAGTTGGTTTAATGAAATAACCTTTATTACCAACTCTTTCACCACCTGTTAATAAAGTAGCACCTTCTTTTTTACCAATATCAACATAACTTAAAATTTTTTCTAATTGCATTTGAGAAGTTTGAGCACCTTGGAAAGTTGTTTCATCGAATGGATTACCAACTTTAACATTTTCTGCTGCAGTTTTTAATTCTTGAACAAATTCATCATAAATTGATTCTTCAACATAAGCTCTTGAACCTGCACAACAAACTTCACCAGAATTGAAGTAAATACCTGTAATAATATTTTGAACAGCATTTTTAATATCAGCATCAGCAAAAACAATATTTGGAGATTTACCACCAAGTTCCAATGTAACTTTTTTTAAACCTGCTGCAGCACCTTGATAAATATGTTTACCAGTTGCAGTTGAACCAGTAAAAGCAATTTTTTTAATTTTTGGATGTTGAGTTAAAGCTTCACCGACAATTTTACCAAAACCTGAAACAATATTAATAACACCAGGTGGAATACCAGCTTGTGGAATATATTGTGAAACATATAAAGCAGATAAAGGTGTTGATTCGGCTGTCTTTAAAATAACTGTATTACCTGTAATAATTGCAGGAGCAATTTTCCAAGCCCACATTAATAATGGGAAATTCCATGGAATAATTTGACCACAAACACCTAATGGTTCTCTTTTAGTATAATTAAAATGTGTTTCACCTGTATTAATTAATCTACCATCTAATTTATCAGCATAACCTGCAGAAGCTTTTAAATAATTAATAACTAATTGAACATCAATTCTTGCATTCATAATAGCTTTACCATTATCTAATGATTCAATTGATGCAATAATTTCTTTATCTTTTTCAATAAAATCAGCTAATCTCCATAAAGCTTTACCTCTATCTAATGGATCAATTGTTGACCATGAATTATTATTAAATGCTGTATCAGCAGCTATAACAGCAGATTCAACATCATCTTCTCTACCTTCATAAACATGACAAATTTCTTCTTCTGTTGAAGGATTAATAACTTCAAAAGTTTTATGTTGTTTTGAAGGAACAAATTTATTATTAATGAAAAGACCTGTTGGTTGTTCGTATTCTAAACCATTTGGTAACTTAATTGGTACATTTAATGGTAAATGTGAAAAATAACGTAGATGTAATCTACCTAATTGTGAAGTAGATGATTTTAATAAAGCGGATCTAACAGAAAACATTTGTAATGAGTGTATATATACTTATATGTTTTTTGTTCTTTGTAGTATTATAAATTATTTACTAAAGAAAGTATATAAGATATTAAAAAAGAAAGAAACTAAGCTGTCAATAAATTATCGTTTTCTCCAATTTACAAATTATTCCCCTTACTTATATAATAAAAAAAAAAAGAGAGAGAATAAATGGTCTAATTTGCAATCCCCCTCTTTTCTCACAAAATATACTAATTCAATCATTCCCCGCAAACTATCAACTACTTTACAACCATCCAAGTCTCTTTCTTTTCTTATATTATCACATTATACTAAATATTTTCTCCGAAGTTATAACAAGAAAACGAAAAAAAAGGGTTCCCCTCATAATGGTAAGATTATTATTTGATAGCAAAATTTAATTAATTAATAATAAAAAGGGGACAAAAACCTGCCCACAGAAGAAGAAAGAAGAATTTTATTAGTTGATGAGAAGGATGGATGGATACATTCTCGTTCTCCGAAATAACGGGAATACAATAGAAATTATTAAATATTAAGTCGTTGCAGCCGTTTTTTTGTCCCATTTAAGTCTTAACGGAGATAATAGCCGTATGTATTTTGTACCTTGATTTTAACAGTCTCACAAAAGAGATGGTCTTCTCAAATTTTTATATAATTTTTTGTCCCACATTTTCTTTCTTTCTTTCCCTCACACACCGCATTAATTTTTGTTGCTATTGCCTACCCCTCTCTTTTTCTCTCTCTCGCGCGGTCGCTAATAGTTTTGCGAGGGATGTTCCAACGTACTATAAAATGTATCGAAGAGTAGAAATTTTAGGTAAGGCTTTCATTTTTTTTTTTTTTTTTGTAAAGTTGTTTGTGAGGGGTGAATAAATTAATATTTTTTTTGATGGTTACCAACAGTTATTAGCTCTTTTTTAATTTTTCTTCAAAGCAAAAATGCGGAGTTTGACCAATGGGTCAATATTTTAATTATGTAAATGGCTAATTATTAACTAATTAAAATTTTGTCCCATTGTACTCTATATCCTTTTACACATAATCATAGGATTGGTATTAATTTTCATTTTAACAGCCGTCTTTTGATTAGTCGCTATCGGTTATTAAATTCAATGTCTTTTCTTCTTTTATTTTTTTTTTTTTTTTTATTTAATCAATACATATTAGATAAATTATATTACGTAACCTATTGTTTATTCGTTTTTCAGTAAAGGAATGATTTTGGAACGTATGGTTCTTCTAAATATTTTAATTCTTCTTCAGTAAAAGTAACTTCTAAGGCAGCTAAAGCATCATCAACTCTTTCAGTTTTACTCATACCAACAATTGGGAAACAACCCTTTGTTGAAACCCATGCAGTTGCTAATGTTGCCATTGAAATATTTTTCTCCTTTGCTAATTTTTCAACACGATTAACAATTTCTGTATCAGCAGGTGGTAAATTATTTAAACCCCATGCATTAACAATAAAATCTTTAGAAAATCTTTCAGTTTGTGTACCAATTGGTCTTGTTAAGATACCTTGAGAATTTGGTGACCATGGAGTTAAAGCAATATTGTGTTCTTGACAATATAAATTCAAATCACGTTCATCTTCTCTATATAATAAATTATAACATGATTGAACATTAATAAATTGATGATAATCATATTTTTCTGCAATTGATTGCATTTCAACAAATTGAGTTGGTCTCATTGATGAAGCACCAATATATCTAACATCACCAATTTCAATTACATCATTTAATGCTTTCATTGTCTCTTTAATTGGTGTATTTGGATCAAATCTATGAATTTGTAAAATATCAATATAAGTACCTAATCTTTCAACAGAATTTTTAACACCTGCCATAATATGTTTACGTGATAAACCTTGTTGATTTGTAATATCTAATAAAGACATTTTATCCTCTAAATTATGACGGAAATTTGGATCTAAAGTTTCATCAACTGGGAAAAAAATTTTAGTCATAATTATAACTGTTTCTCTCCTGATATTATAGGTTTTTAAAAATTCACCTAAAATTCTTTCACTTGCACCATTTGAATAAACGTCTGCTGTATCAAAAGTACGTAAACCATGATCATAACAATATTTTAAAACTTTAAATACTTTTTCTTTATCATCTTCCATCCATGAAGCTGATTTTTTAGATCCATAAGACATACAACCGACAATTATTGGTGAAATCTTGATACCAGTGTTACCGAATTTTTGTTGTTTAGCTAATTTGGAAGACATATTTAATATAATTTGAAGTTAGTTTGTTTGTTTGTCTGTGTTTAATTGAGAGAGTTATTTAACTATTTATATCTACTTATAAAATATATATTTGTAATTAAAAGAAAATTATTAAAATTATTTGACAATATTTGCCTGTTTATATATGTCAATTAAAATAAGAGTTGTGGCTTTTATGTTTTCCATGATATTGAAATGGAAGTCTCAAATTATTAGTACTTAATAATAATAGACTTGCAGCCCTTTCCTCCTTCTATTTTCTACCCTTAGAGGTTTTACTATAGTTAACAAATATTGAGGCTTCGACAGAGATAAATTATCCCTGTTATTTAAACAAGTTATTAAGTACTTTAAAAGTGCGTCGTACAGTGATATTTAGAAACTGATGATGATGTTTTTTGATCGTAGATACCTATTTCGGCCGAAGTGAACAACTGTTCCCCTTTTTTATAGGGAAATGCTTAACTAATATGAATATAGTATTAAGTTTTCCGAAGTAAAAATGATTCTCGGACGAAAGTTTTTTTGCCTCTTCACCTTAAACTTTCGGTTAATTTGATTTAAATGAATTTTCGGATCCGAAGTTCATTAAAGAATTTTCACATATGTACCATCTAGTGCCAGTTTCCTTTCGTATCTCCGAGAGGATAGAAATTAATTGATAACTGCGGTACCTTATGTGTAAGATTGCACAATTATTTAAGGAATATCGAATATTCATAGTAATACTATTCGCATATTTTAAGGCGTCAGTCTTTCTTTTCACTTAACTTAATAAGTGCAAATATTTAATATGTATAGCATCCTTTATACAACTTTACAACAAGAGTAGGGGGCTAGTTCGTATCAAGAGAAATAGGTAGTAGAGATAAGCGAATATTATATTTGTTAACTGATTACTTCGGAACAATTTGTTGCTGCTTTTTAAGCCTTCGTCCATTTAATTATTTCAAGTAAATTACTTTTGATGCGTTTATAAAAATTTTTAAAACTCATAATGGGAAAAGTCCCTTGCTATACTGTTTGTTTGTGTTTAATATATAGAAAGTAGATGTTGTGATATTATATCGTAGTAATTATGAATAATTATAACCACACATATTTTGTTAATAAGGATATGCTATGAACGACCAATCATTTAGTCCGCCAGGAAATGAATTATTCCTTTTTTTGATGGAGGTTATTGTAGATGAGGTACAGTTGAAAACTGATTCTGTTTCCTAAAAAATACTTAATCTTTTTTGTTTGAGTTTATTTCTATGTCATTTTATTTCATAAAGGATGTTATTGATTGAATGAGTAATAATGTAATAAAAATTAATGCCACAATTCCTAATTTGAATCATTTGTCTTAGCCCTATTGAAATTTACAAGTTAGTTATACGTAAGTATATATTTAAAAAAAGAAGGAGCAAGCTCACAAATTTTAAAGCAACGTAGATTAATATACCGCTCTGTTTAATCTTTAAGTTGTTACTGATATGCTTTTGTAAGTAATCTAACAGTTCATATATATCTTAAATTCGGTTATTTAAGCCCTTTTGTCTATTTTTTTAAAATGTTTTGAGATAGGTATGTCTACATGCAGGTGCAACTTTGTAGCAAATTCATACTATTAAATATAAGCTGTACCCAATAATATAACTCTTTGTTTACATGTTTTTCTCTAAATATTAATATTTTTTTTGTCTTTAATGATTTAAGCGATTTACTTTTTTTTTTAGTTTCGTATCTTTGACAATTGTCCCAATATGTGCCGTCAGGTAAACAAAACATTAAAAGTGACAAAAAATATTTATGACAAAATGTTTAAAGTACTGTACGAATATGTTTTGGCACTTTACCAAACAAATATATCGCATATTCAATAGACTTTATTTTAAAGAAACTATAACATAATCAATTAAATGGGATCGATCCTGTGCAAAACCCATCTGACCAACTTTGTTTGACGCAATGCCATTAAATTATCTGTGTCAATAAATATATGAATGTCAATGCTTTTATTAAGTGTAATACACATTGCTATGTATATATCATGTCTATATATTCATTTCAAAACATAAATATTAAAATACGAGTTGTTGTAGAGCAGGACAAGTAGCACGTACAAGCCCAGTTAGTTGTTTTTTAAACTGGTTTCGACCATCAACCGATGAAGTTACAGCTAGTATCCTACGCCTTGCAAGTGGTGTACCACTGATATCCAATCTTTGAAGTGTTTGTGAAGATGGTAATCGTGATAACAATGCATATGCACTTCCAACACCACAACCTTTTAGAGACAACTGTTGTAATCCGTTGAAGTATGTTGGATCCAGTAGAGATAGTGGATCAATCTGCAACGAATCGATTATATTCAAAGAACATATCTCTCTCGGTATTTTGCTTAATGTATCACTGAAACGTTTATTATTGTGCTCTCTATTTTGGTCACCCATTATTGTCACTGTACGAAGAGTAGCTGGCATCGTCGAATCAAAAACTTTATCACTATCTATAGAGAGTATTTTCAAATATGGAAATCCTTTCAAATTCAGAATGTCACCTCTGTTATCTTCATCCTTACCATTATAACTACATACAATTTCCAATTCTTGTAATGAACTGCTTTCGGTATGTGTGATCATCAACCCAGAGATATCATTGACACGTAGCATTTTCAAACAAGATAATTTCTCTAAGTGGCGCAATTCGGTAATTCGAGTATTACCACTTAAATCCAAGCTCTCTAACGTGAGCCATCCACCAAGACGGTTATCATTTTGCAATACCACCTTCTCAAAGTCTATAATACCACTCAGTAAATTATATGATACATCCAACGAAAGAATCATAGAATCTCCTAATTCTGCTAATGATACAATGTTATTATGACTTACGTCGACGGATAGTAAATTATGACTGCTCTTAAGTATTTGCAAATTACGTGCCAGCAAATTGTGTGAGAGATCTAAGGTGTGCAATCTGTTGTCTTCTGCGAATATACAAAATGTGTCGTTGATTTCATTATCCCTTAGACATAATTCCTTTAGTGTTATCGGGAGTCCCTCTACATTTCCAATTTTGTTATGACTGAGATCTAATTTTATCAAATTTGGGGTGTATGTGCCTAATGCTACAACGCTACGCAATGTTCTTTGATGCGATATCTTCAAATCATGTACTTGTTCCCAATCAGTGGGTTGTGGTACCGTAGACTCCAATGCACTCAACAACAAAGATACTGTTTGTTGTTTATTACCACTGAATGACATTTCTGGGATATCACTTAATTTAGACGTATCCTCCAATGCTTTTCTTTGATTCAAATCTGCTAGATTATTTGGTCTCCCTTGTGAAAATACACTTTTTAATAAAGTTTCTTGATCAACGCGAGGTGGATCTAAGGGTGTCGTTGAGTTTACAATATCATCCTGTGTCTCTTCTTCTTCTTCCTCCATTGTAAATGTAGATGTTGTATTCTTTGTCGATGAATGGTTCATCTTACTTGTATTTGTTGTTGTGGTGGCAGTTGTTTCTGCGACTTGACTAGTCGATATATTTTGGAATTCATCCTCTGGTACCCATATACCTTTCGAATGCTTAAATCTGTAACCAATAGAACTAGGAGTAATTAAGTTCAGTTCGTTACTATTATTGTGACCAGTACCACTCACCGAACTACCTCTAGTAGAAATAGTACGGTTTGTAATATTACGTTTCATATCAAACCTTGAACCTTGTGTCCTCAACAAATTATTATAAACTTGTTTGGCAGCTAATGCAGGATCTTCATCTTCAAACATACTACTATTTGTAAACTCATTTACACCATCATCGTTACTATTACTATTATTAGTTGTTTTATTTTCATTAACGTCGTCATTATAGATTGCTTCAGAGGTGGTTTCATCATGATATATTCTTGATTGTTGTAATTCGTTCTTCTTCTTGAATGTATTCATAATTTGGCCAGATAATTCACCAATATCCCTAATAATTAGAGCAGATTCTGGTTCTCTCGTCCCTAATCCAGTTTTATTATTATATTTATTATTGTTATTAAGTGCACTTAATCCATCTTCATTTTCAATTATACTTTTAAGATCTTCTGAACTTAGCGGGAGTTCCCCATTATCATTATTATAACTAAAATTTAATCTTTGTACAGGTGAAGTTGATTTCAAATGAGATTTCATATACGGTATAAACTGAGGAGGTGAAATTTCCATCGTAGTACCCCTAGTAGATTTTTGTGTCCTTCTATTCACAGTTCCATATTCCATAATACTCTCATGATCATGATCATCATTGTCATCACCATTATTATTCGTTTCTTCTTCCTCGAGATCCTTATTCAGAAGCACAGATGAAGGCGAGACAGAACTATCATACTCTATATCATCATTACCTCTATCATTCTCATCATGGAATTGTGAAATAAATGCCGATTCAGAAAAACTATTGTTTGTTTGATAAGCTTTTAAAGGTTTTGAAATCTTACTATCTAATGTTGTTGCATTAGTAGCATATGTTGTTGGTTGACTAATATGAAATGATCCTAATTCATCAGATAGGGCCCCTAATGAATCACTCATATCATCACTCTGAGCATGACTGCTACCATTGTACACCTCATCGCTATTATTATATTCTATACCAGCAAACATCCCTGGTTGGTCCAACGTTGAGCCCATGATTCTTGAATTTCTTCTACAGTATCTGCCTAATTTTTTTATGTAATTAGAATAAAACAACTATTAGATATTATCAAATATTAACTTTGTTGTATTTCAATAATCTAAATATTATAATTACCTTTGATCATAGAGAATTGATCTCTGAGTTCTCCCATTGATGATGGTTTACAATTTTGACTATGTAGCTTCGAAATGTAAACAAATGAATTTTCCAATTTTTCTTAGCTTACCCAATAAAAATAATTACCCTCACAACACGAATTGTATCAAATTACAGTTGAGTTACGGGTATTACACTGCAAAAATGAAAAAAGTCCAAAAAAAATTGACCACGACTCATCATTTGACACGACAGTTTTCACTATATCTCCCCCTAGTAACACTTTGTCGTACAGGGGATAGGCGGGGAGAGAGAGAGAGAGAAGCAAACAAACAGCGAAAAAGTCGCGAATTGCCAGACACAACAAAAAAAACAAACAAACGAAAACAAAACAAAACAAATTAATAATGAGGCAATAATAAATAAACAATGACAAGGTTCGAAGCTGTTCTTCCCTCGATATATACAAAAAGAATCAGAATAAAACAAAGGAAATACATATTGTTAATACATTCTGCTTGATCAACTATAAACAAATACTCTAGAAACAACGACCGAGAGGTAAAGTGCGTATACTCAATAGTTCAACATCATTAACAGTAAGGACTGTACTCATTAAAGATTACCAAACAAACAAAATCACAACAAGGTTAAACTGTTGTCTCTTAATAACTAGAACAAGAAGGAAATTGAAGTCTTTTACGTTATTGGCGAACCATTGACCGTAAGATTAAACAGATCATAACTAAGTTTTACTTTAAACACTCCTTGTCCAAAAAATTTTACTAGTGGAGAAAAAAAAATAAACAACACTCGAAAAAACAAAACATCCCATACCATAAATTCAATAAACATTAACCCGCCAATATATATCCAATGTGCAGGTCTAACTCCAATGCAACAGAGAGACATCTCGTCAAGGATGGACCCATATTTTCACCTCAAAAACATCGTCTAGCAAAATCTCAAAATAGTTTAAATATTTTATCGAAGAAAAATTTTAATATTAATGATAACAACAACAATATAATGCCAATTTTATCACCTTTAAAGATGTCACCTCCGTCTTTGATTCTTACAGCCGATCATAGTACAGAAGGTAATGATAATGAAGATACAGAAACAAATTTTTTCCAGAATTTAACACAAAACTTGAAATATTCAATCAATAGTCCCATTCCTCATACACAGTTTCCAACTCCTTATTCTTCAAATCAAGATAACAGAAATAACAATCGTAATAAAAAAAATATTAATCATAATTCAAATGCTAATAATAACAATACTAGTATGTTATCTTCTGAAAGTCAACAACAACATTCTATAGACTCATCAGTATTAGAAAATAGTATTAACACAGGATTATACGTTGGACGTAATCCTCAACACTCAAGTCTTAATAAGGCATCGAAGAGTGGTAGTTCCTCATTGAACAATACTGAACCAACTGTCGATCTAATGAATAATGATGGCGATACCCTTGAAGATATGAATATGCAACCATCTACAGTTTTACAATTTGGTAATAATTTCCCTAATGAGTTTCTGTTGGCATCACCAGAACAATTGAAAGAATTCTTATTTGAATCACCGGGAGGTTTCAATTTGTTCCATAAGACTCCTGCAAAGACACCGTTAAGATTTGTCACTGACTCTAAGGATATGAATATTAATTTAACTTCCAACACAAAATCAGTTTCTAGTTCAAACTTAATTCATTTATTTACATCTGGTAATGATAAGACTGAAGATCAAGATAAAATGGGAGGAAACAGTGATTTTGGAATGATGAATAATGGTCAAGATGTCTTTTTAAGTAGAACACCTTTAGAAAAGATTGATATTAACTTAATGTTCAATCAATCAAATGTTTTATCAAACTCAGTGTCTCCCTCTAAAAAAATATCTATGAGTTTAACACCCTATGGTAGACGAATATTAAATGAAATGGGTACACCATTCACTAGAAGTTTAAATTCTACAAATAGTGCATTAGTTGATTTCCAAAGGGCGAGAAAGGATATTAATAACAACGCCTGCGGTAATAATGAATTGCATAGTACACCTGATGATAAAGAAAATATAGTCAAGGGTAGACAACTCAGAAACAAATTTACTCTAACTCCCAGCAACAAAAATAGAACTTCTCACACAAAACTAACGAGGAAAAATTTAAAGAAAATTAACAAGAAAAATGATAAGAATGGCAACATTTCAAATAATAATAATCATATTCAATACAAGGACAATAAAAATCAAATATTGAAGAATACTTCAAATACAAAACTACCTTATGAAAAAAATAATAACAACTATGATAATTTTGAAAATGACTTTGATTGTGATAATAACGCATATGGATCATCTCCGACTACTATACAGTTGAATTCATCCGTTACGAAATCTATCTCAAGACTTGAGAGTAACAGAATACCGAATTTGAAGAATATTGAATTGATAGATGAAAGACTTGGGGATAAATTATTTGATTTAAATCCTAGGAATATCCCCTTATCACCTACACCTAAATCATATACATCGAGTAATAAACTCAATATCGATACATTAAAGATTCCGGAATTACCAAAGATGGGTTCGTTCAAGAGTGACTCGAACAACCCAATATCTCTACCAGCAACTTTATCTGACTCTTCAAGTCAACAAAATAATAAGTTTAATAAACTTTCATTATCGAATGCTACTTCAACTTTGGCATTATCGATTGAACAAAGAAATAATGCTCCTAAATTAAAAAAAGTTAAAAAGACTAAACCAAAGAAACCTAAATTTCAAGTTTTTGTCTCTAGTATAAATAAATTTAATGAACCAAATAGTTTTGTCCCTATGTCACCAAAGGGTAACAAACGGGACCATAACAAGACAAACAACAAACTTAAAAGGACACAATCACTTTTGCTTAAAAAGAAAAAGACAATAGATGTATCCCATGATTCCGATTCTAATATCAAACAAGGGAACGGTAAATTGCAAAAAGCGAGACGTTCGAATTCAATGAGCACTAATGAGACTTTCCATGACATGTTCTGAGAAACGAAAACTTTGTACAAAACATGGGAAGAAACGGATGCATCAAATGTATATACATAAATACATAATAAATACAATACAATTCAATACATATTTCATGGCATAATTTACTAAAATTTACTAAAATTTACTTTATTACATCATTTAACATTAACATTAACCTATTGACTCTGGACCTTTCCTACGTAATCTGCAAGTCTTTATTGATAGTACTGAAATCGGACAAACTATGTCTTTTGCTATGCTTTCTCTTGGGTTCCTGTATTGATCGCTCCGTGAAAAATAAAATATATAGTAGGAGAGATTCATGATTTTTGCTTCATAACAAGGAAGGGATTATAAAAGCAAAAGCAAAATAAGAAAGGAAACGATACATATATACATATATATATATAGTTAACCATATATATACAAAACAATTACAAACTTATACATATTTTGGTTGTGCAAGTTCGAAAAGATACTAAACCTCTTTCGGAATCAGGTTTAATTGCAATTGAACAAACCGACACATTTGCGAAATTGACATATTTTAGTTGCATTTAAATTATATTTGGTTAATTCAAATATTTACAGTGGAACATTATAACATTATAACATTATAACATTAAGTTAACACTTAAAAACAATATACGTACATTACTATACTAGATGGATACCCGTGATATACTTATAAATAACACCTCGATGTTAGATAAATACTTTGCTACAGATGATAGAACTGGAATTTCATCGAATGATTCTCAAGTGCATCCTGTACTTTCAGTTCCAGTATCGGCAGCATTTTCTTTATTAAATGTCTCAGCAAATTTCGAAAACGACTTTAAAACATTTAATTATATCTCAAACTACACTTCTATCCTTAGTACAACATTAGACGAATTTCGAAGCAAAAATATAAAATTGAATAATGAATTACAATTGGCAAAATATTATGAATACAAGAAACCTATCACAAGTAATACAATAAGGCAAAATAGTGTGGTAAGTACGTCCGATTCTTCCATTATTCAAAGTGATAGGAATAAAAATATTAATTCTATTGTTGATAATTTCCTCTCATTTGCAGAAAATAATATTGACCCATATAGATTGAAGGATTCTTTAAAAAAATACGATGATATTCCTAACCCTCATTCAGGTTTACGATTAAGTAAGTTATACAACGACACTCACTTATCGGATGATCCAGAAAAGGATTCTCATTCATTTTCAAATTTAAATTTTGCAAATTCTTATTATAAATATTATAAAAAATTATTAACGGTGGATTTAAAAGATTATGATATCTTAAAGAAACATAACTTATGGGTTCCTACCGTAAGGAAAGATAAAACTGAATTTCTGACGGAATTTAAATCAGGCGAAAAGGAGGAGAATGATGATATATACAGGGATAAAACCTGTCCATTATTTATTACTGCAACATATGCCTTACCTTCTTTATACGATTTCCATGCGGGCCATTCAATATTACCCTCCATATTTTCTGAATTTAAACTCCCATCTCTAGTGTATCATACTACAGTTGAGTTTAATGGCCAGGTATTTATTCTAGGTGGGTTAATGGCATGTTACAGAAATGATAATGAAATCCCAAATGTCGAGAATTATTACGTCGATGGAATTAAAAATTTACCTCCTCCATTATTACAAGATGTAATCAATAACCCTACAATGGTTAACAATCCATATCTTTATGTGCATTATGTTAATTCTTCAAGATTATCGAGACCTAACATATCGGGACAAATACCTCCACCTTTATTATGTATGACAGCTACCAAATTAACTGATAGATACTTATTGTTTTATGGTGGTATTGAAATTAAAACTGAGACCAATTTTGATCCAACTGGTAAGGTTTTCATAAAGAAAAGAGCATTTCTAAATAATACTGCATACATCCTGGATACAGTATCATTTAAATTTACCAAGATTGAAGTTAATACGCAATCGTTCAAGGATGGTACCTCGACAACATTTACACCTAGATTTGGTCACATGCAAATCGCTATAAAGAGCTCTGATTTAGATATGTCTCGTAATTCTGGGTTAACGGGAAGTAACAGTTCCTTGGCCGTAAGTTTATCTAATTCGGTGAAAAAGGATGATTCTCCAAATATCGATCCACAAGTTGATGGAAGTGCCAATGCTACGACACCGTCTAATTCTATACCAATGGCGAACTCTCCTAGTAACGCCACCACTACTACTACCAATTCCAATACTAATGCTACCAATAATTCCAATTCAAATAATACTTCGACTAGTAATACTCATCATGCGAACAACATTTTTTCCATATTGATATATGGTGGTTATAGACAAACCGTGGATGATAAATATACTGCATTGGATGATATGTGGAGATTAGATGTAAATATTGTTGCTCGTGGTAAGAAAGGATATTTAAAATTTGCTGATTCTATCGTGGCATCAAATATTCCAGTTATTGGTGAAGAAGGTGAGATACCTAAAGCAAGAGCATTCTTTGCATATTGTTTGCCTGACACAATTTTACAAGGGAAGACTTCATTAGAAAATACATTATTAAAAAGATTAGAAGAAGAATTTAATGTAGAATCTAATTTATTTGGTAATCATAATGCTGGAAGCAACAGTAATGATCCTACCACGTTATTGTTCCCAAATATTCCACGTGGATCTCATATCCCTATTGATAAAGTAACTACAAACACATCTATAAACACAAATGCATCTTCAAGGACTGCTACAAACAATTCACGTAGTGGTACAAATGTTACAACAGGAACTCCAAACACATACAATACTACTACATCTACAAATTTAGGCAAGTCAGTCAGTACTAGTTTTAATGAAAGACAAAATGAGAGAAGATCAAATACTAATGAAAGTATCAATTCAGGATCTTTACACAATCAATTGAGATCAACGAATTCATATAGTAGTAAATTTGATTATAGTAGAAACAGTGAGACTAAACGTGTGATTGTAATACATGGTGGTTCTAATAACTTGGATATCTTTGGAGATATGTGGTGGTTAGATCTAGATACAATGAAATGGTTAAAGATAGATACATATGAGAAGCGTAATTCAAATAAAGAACATGTGCTTGAAGTAAGTGAATTAAAACTTGTGGGTCATTCTATGGTCTCTGCTGGTTATACTGGCATATTTATAGGTGGAATGGATGAAAATTCTTTGAAACGTATATATTATGATGAAGCAGACTGCGAAACTACTACTACTACTACTACTACTACTACTACTACTACTACTACAACAGGAAACGGTCTTGTCAATGTAATAAACTTAATGACTCAATGTCTAATGGAGGATAACGATGATACTGATGAGTCTATGTATGAACGTCAAGAGGAAGATCCAAGTGCTTTTGAATTACTAAAAAAAATTAGATCTGTATGCAGTGTCGGAGGATCTACCATTGAGTCCGAAGGCACCGTCCTTGTGATTGGTGGTGTTGTATTTAACAACAATGATACTGACAGGATATATCTAAGAGGTGCCATGTTAGAGTTTATCCTCCCAGCGATGAGTCTACCTATATAATAAAGCAAAAAGTCAAAATATAAAGCAATAAATATATGTATATATATATTATGTACGTAAATTTAAATGATAATATCTTCCACAGTTTGTTTCAAACACTCCGTAACACGTTACGTTATTCTTCCCAATACGGTAATACTATCAACCATGACGATAGTCTCAGTATATTGCATAATTGGAAAGAGAGGTACTGCAGTTTCTTCCCTTTGCTATTCCTAATCACAATACCGGAAACGACCAAACGTTCCAAAGAAAAAAAAGCCATGAAGCGAAAATTTTTCAATTTTTAAAGAAAAAATTTTCACTTCCGCGCTTTAACGTAACGAGACGTGAACCTGTTTACACGCTACACTGACTGTGAAGAATCTGTTAATTCTTTTTTTTATCACACAGAGAAGAGTTTTTAATAAATAAAAAGGGCAAAACAAAAAGTGTCATTAATCTTTGTAATAGTTTTTTTATAACTTAATTTATATTTTAGTAATTAGAATTATAATTATTTTATCTTATTGACCTGTGATAACTTGTGCAAGATAAAGGTATTCAATAAATTATAATTATAAGTTGGTTAATTAGATTCGCGACCCTTTTTTTTTTAAAATTATTTATTTACCATTTTTGACAGCTTACCACAATTTTTTTTAAAAACAATTAAAACAACAAAACAATTAAAAAGATACAAAAAAAACTGAGCATTTATAAGTTGGTTATAATAAGCTGTTTTTAAATTTAGTTTTGATATTTGTCCATCCATTTTTAAGTTTCCATTTAGAAGTTTAATAGTCCCCTATTTTTGTAATTTTTTTCTTATTTTTTTTAAGAATATAACCTGACGTGTGAAATTCCACAATATTTTGAAAGAAATTCAATAAAAATATAAACAGAATGTTAAGCCCCGAACGTCGTACTTCGATGGCTGAACGTCGTCCTTCTTTTGCTAATTTTTCAGGAAATTCAAACCATATAGATACTTTAATGGTGCCTCATTTAGCAGGTATTGAAGATCCTTTACCAGAGACTACTCCTGAAAAAGTTGATGTATTAATAGCTGGGACAGGTCTAGTAGAGAGTGTCCTAGCGGCTGCTTTAGCATGGCAAGGTTCTACTGTTTTACATGTAGATTGTAATGATTATTATGGTGATAGTGCCGCTACATTAACAGTTGATCAAATTAAAAATTGGGTTAATAGAGTGAATAATAATGATATTATTTCATATAATAATGCAAAATTATATTTATCAAATAGTATTGGACCATCTTGTAAATATGCTTCAAGAGATTTTGGTATAGATTTATCACCAAAGATTCTTTTCGCTAAATCTGATTTATTATCAATTTTAGTTAAATCTCGTGTACATCAATACTTAGAATTTCAATCTTTATCAACTTTTCATACTTATGAAAATGATTCATTTGAAAAATTAACTAATACAAAACAAGATATTTTTACAGATCAAAATTTATCATTAATGACAAAACGTAACTTAATGAAATTTTTAAAATTTGTTTTAAATTGGGAAGAAATGCCAGAAATATGGCAACCTTATGCCGATAAGTCAATTACACAATTTTTATTTGATAAATTTAAATTAGATAAACCTCAAGTCTTTGAATTAGTATTTTCTATTGGATTATGTTGTAGTATTGATACAAAAGTCCCTTTAGCTTTACATAGAATTCGCCGTTATTTGATTAGTTATGACGTGTATGGTCCATTCCCTGTATTATATTCTAAATATGGTGGTGCAGGTGAAGTCTCACAAGGGTTTTGTAGATCTGCTGCCGTTGCTGGTGCCACTTATAAATTAAATGAAAAACTATATTCTTATAATCCAACTACTCAAGTTGCTACTTTTACTGATGGTTCTAAAGTTACAGTAACAGAAAAAATCATTATGTCACCAACTCAAGCCCCCGAAGGAAACCAACATATCCCTGATCAAAAATATGAAGCAAATAGAATGGTTTGCCTTGTTGAGAAAGATTGTAAAGAATGGTTCAGTGAAGATGAATCAGCTGCCGTTGTAGTATTCCCACCAGGTTCTTTAAAATCTGGTAATAAACATGTTGTTCAAACTTTAATCTTAGGTGCCGGTTCTGAATGTTGTCCTCAAGGTACTTCCATTTGGTATTTATCTACAACTGAGAGTGGTGTTCGTGCAGAGATGGATTTAGATGCCGCTTTAGAGGCATTAGAGATTAGTATTGTTAGAGAATCTTCCAATGATATTACTGACAATAATGATATTATTAAAATCAGTGAAGATGGTCGTCCGATTGTTAACTCAGTAAGATTGGGTCAATCATTTAAAGAATATATCCCAAGAGAAAGTGTACAACATTTAATGAAATTATCATATACTCAATACACATCTACACCACCATTTGATGTTGTGAATCCCGCTCTTTTTGATAATGATGAATTAAATAACAGAGCAAATTCCGTGAATAAATTTATTCCGAATGCTAGTGATAATGGTATTATATATACTGCAATGCCCTCTAGTGAGATATCGTATGATGAAGTAGTAACAGCCGCTAAAGTCCTTTATGAAAAAATTGTAGGTAGTGATGATGATTTCTTTGATGTTGATTTTGAAGATGAAGATAATGATACTGTGCCACAAGGAGCTTCTGTAAATGGTGCTATTAGTTACGAAAACGCGATTGATGACGACGATGATGACGACGTAGACATGGGTGTACGTGGTGATGATTCTAATGAGTTTGTAGGGCAAATGGAGATATGACGAGATAGGGTTCTCGTGTATTTATATATATATGTATCTGTATATTGAGAGATATTACTGTATATATGTAATTGATAATTCTTTGAAATAATAGACGATAGTGTGATCACGAAATTAATTACATTGGTTCAGTATATATATGTAACCTTTAGGTTCATTATATTATTTCTGTGATTACAATTTTAGTTTTAACATAAGTCAAGAAAGATAAAAAAAGTTGAAAAAAATATGACTGCTTAAGTAAATGTCTCCACCTGTGCACCCAGATTCTACACTTTTTCAAAGACCCACACATTCCATAACATAACAACGAGAAAAATATTCTTTTTAATTTTTTTCAGTTTTACAAATTTAAGAACTATCTATATTTCGCTTTCAATATTTACACAGAAAACCCGCAGGAATGAAAGCATTTTTCATTTTCTTTTTCAGAATTATGAATAGAAACTGGTGAAAAATATCAAAGAAAGCCACATCAATTATTTTTTTCGCAATACACATGCACACAACCTTTTCGCAGCTTGGAAAAGTGTAGTCGAAATAATGTAATTTCATTCATTGTAATAGTTGTGGGAAGAAATGAATTTCACCTCATCACGTCTAATGAAGATTGTTGTTTGTTATATTAATTACAATTCAAGACATTTTCAAGTTACAATCAGTTTTTGTTATAACTCTTGAAGCTTAAATTTCTTCTTGTTAAATTTCTTCTTGTTAAATTTCTTCTTGTTAAATTTTATATAAAAAGTCTTTACGGAGCAGTCTTTATATTTCTCACTAGCGAAGAAGTCAAAACTACCCAATCCAAAACTCATTATATTAAAAATGTCTGACGTTGAAGAAGTTGTCGAAGTCCAAGAAGAAGTTGTTGAACAAACTGCTGAAGTTACCATCGAAGATGCCCTAAAAGTTGTTCTAAGAACCGCTTTGATCCACGATGGTCTAGCTAGAGGTCTAAGAGAATCCACCAAGGCTCTAACCAGAGGTGAAGCTCAATTAGTTGTCCTAGTTTCTTCTGTTACTGAAGCTAACATCACCAAGTTGGTTGAAGGTCTAGCTAACGACCCAGCTAACAAGGTTCCATTAATCAAGGTTGCTGATGCCAAACAATTAGGTGAATGGGCTGGTCTAGGTAAGATCGACCGTGAAGGTAACGCCAGAAAGGTCGTCGGTTCCTCCGTTGTTGTTGTCAAGAACTGGGGTGCTGAAACTAGTGAACGTGACATGATCCTAGAACACTTCTCCCAACAATAAATGGATTAACATTTCGATTAGTATAGAATAATCTTTTTTATCCCTATTATAACCGTCTTATTATTTTTAATTATTATATAACTGCATTTTTATATTGATGTATATATACATTATCATTAATAAGAAAGAAATATAATTTATTTTATTACAAACTGTGTGTCTTCAAATCATTAATTTGTACAAAAATATATAGTATGCATCATTAATTAAGCAGATCATCGCAATATCTAGAAAAATAAGGGTAAATCTGCATTACCATATGTAACACTAGAGTTAGTTATACTTTGTTCATCATCATCATCTTCATCACCATTATCATTATTTACCATACCGATTGATGTATTCCCGTTACTTCCACCACCAACAAAGCTCTTTGAAACTATTTCGGTTTGTTCTGTGGTTAAATTCAATATATTTGAACCTGGAATATTGGACCCTGAGTTGGTACTATTATTACTGATACCATCGTTAGGATCTACGTATCTTGGTACAGCTGTAATATTTTGTTTCTTAACCATACCAAACTCATCAACATTCATAAATAATTCAATTTCATCCTGTGTATTTTGTTCTACCATTTCTTTCTCAAGAAGACATATCTCACTAACAATACCTGGATAATCATTTGGTAAATCCATATTATTACTATTTTTAGAAGATTTTGATTTATTTCGGGTATCCTTATTATTCCTACCGGTTTGTCTATTATCAGATATTAATATATCATCTGTTTGACTCAAGACATTGACACTCAGAAGGCCATTAACATCCATCCTGAATAAGACTTTACTGGCAATCTTTGTACTTAATCTAATCTTATCAAAAGTCGCAAAATCAAACGATCCTATCACTGGAACATTATAACATAATGTTGTAGAATCATCTTTATAAACTTCTAATTTTTCAAGTATTGATCTACTGCCTGGAATAACAATCTTTGAAAGTCCCAAGGTAGATTTGGATATCAATGCGAATATATTTTCACCAGTATCCATCGTCTTGGCATATAAGTAACACTCTTTACAATTAGTCTCTTTTAAATCCTTTAATGCACTATATAAAATATCTCCTTTAATGATACATTCAAACATCATATGCTCTTTATCTAATATTAAACCAGTATTGTCTATATCCTTTATCACATATGTTCTATATTCAACTCTTTCAGAGATCATTGAATCCTCGAAAATCAATACAAATGGAGAACCATTCCCATCGTATGACATTGTACATTCTACAATATCATCAATATTCTTATTCATAATATTGACACTATCCAATAAATGATTAATTTTAACACATAATTTCATATACCCTTCATTATTTTCATCATCATTATCACCTCTAGCGTCATTATACGAATAGGACATAAATAACTCACGAGCTAGCAGCAACTGTATCTTAATGACATGATTATTTTCACGTACGAAAGACAGACCATCTCTGTCAATGTATATTAGAACGTCTTCCTTCAAACCAAAAGCTGTTAAACAATTCAATGCAGTAGTAATATGATCCAAATGTACGGTTGTAGCAACAAACCTCGACCCTTCATCATCCATGTCTAAACAATAATAATCCTTCTTTAAATTCTACTTTGTAAAAGATAAAGATGTAACACTAACGAGGTTATTAGTATTTATCTCCTTTGTTAATTAATGATCTAATATTTATGTTTCATAGGCTTTATTCAATTTGAAATTGTTTTTTAGTTTAGCGCGGCTCAAATTATATTCAACTTAAAGAGAAGAAAGGTCATCGCATCAAAGAAGAAACAGTCATCACTTGTTACATGGATTTTAAAACAAACGTTTTGACAACAAATAAGTGGTTCACAAAGAATATAACTGGAGTAATAATGAATCAAGCTGTAAGAATAGCATCTCGTACGAAGCCTCATACACATGTGTTAATTGTGTTACATGGTTTAGGTGACTCAGGTCAAGGTTGGACATTCTTAGCCTCTGAATTACAACAAGAGAAATGTTTTGATTCTACTAATTTTATATTTCCGAATGCACCACATATTCCGATCACAGCTAATAATGGTATGCATATGCCTGGTTGGTTCGATATCAAGGAGTGGGATCCACATATGAAACAATTTGATACCGAGGGGTACCTTAAATCATTACAATGTGTCGAGGATTACGTTACAGAAGAAATAAAGAATGGAATTCCCGCTAAAAACATTATTATAGGTGGATTTTCACAAGGAGCAGCTCTAACATTAGGTTGTGCCTTAAACCTTAAAGAAAAAATTGGAGGGTTTTTCTCGTTGTCTGGATTTATTAACTCTGGAATTAAAGACGTTATCTGGAACAATGAGACCAACGAAAATGCTAAAAAATGCAACTTAGATACACCAATCTTCCATGGACATGGTAACTGGGATCCAATTGTCGATATTGAAAAAGGTAAAGACGCTCAGAAGTATCTTACAAAAGAGTGTCATTTCAAGAATTACGATTTCCACGAATATACTCATCTCGAACATTCAGTTGCACCACAAGAATTAAAGGATCTAACTGATTTCATCAAGAAATGCTGGAACATGTAGATTTTATATATATATCAATCTCTCCATATATGCTTATTCTCCTTAAATAATCAAACTCAATGTATAAACAATACTCATAACCAGTAGTTCTATCTTTCTTTTCATTCATTTCATGTTCTTGTAGGGGTAGTTTATTTATTATAATTATTTTCAATCGATCATCGGAAAATTAAAACGTTAAGCGAATGAATATTTTCATATTAAAACAAAAACTCCTGGATTTAACTTATGGATTGAATAAAGTTCAGTAGCTTTAATTACTATTAAACTATTGTTATATATTGTTTGGTATCTAATAATACGATCGGTGGTATGAATAATGAGTGAAGAACAAGAGAGTACGCAGTTATCTGTCGACAACATTTTAAGCGATGTTTATACCAGAAGGAAATCTTCGAAAGTTCAGCCCAAAATTGATATTCAAGATATAGATGAACTTAGAGAATTACAAGGGAGAAAACGTAAGGAGTTTGAATCATATCTTAAAAGGAATAGACTGGATATGAGACAATGGCTACGGTATGCTTCATTCGAATTGGAACAGCATGATATGAGGCGTGCAAGGTCCGTTTTTGAAAGAGCCCTCCTGGTTAATGGGGCACATATTCCATTATGGATTAGATACATTGATTCAGAAATAAAATATAAATATTTAAATCATGCTAGAAATATTTTAGATAGAGCCATCACTACATTACCGAGAGCTGATAAATTATGGTATAAATACCTATTTTTAGAAGAATCTTTAGAAAACTGGGAGACCGTTAGATCGTTGTTTAATAAATGGTGCTCGTTAGAACCAGAGAGAGGAGCATGGATTTCATTTATTAATTTCGAAATACGACAACAGAAATATGATAATGTTAGAGATATCTATGAAAAATTTGTATTAGTTTATCCCGAAGCTGAAACGTGGTTAAAGTGGGTTAAGTTTGAGTCTACATATGGTACCGTAGAATCTATCAGGAATATATATTCAACGGCTTTAGACACACTTATATCGTACGAACCCACCATGAGACAAAGTGACAATTATGAAGAAGGAATAATTAAACTTGCGTTATCATTTGCGCAATGGGAAATATCTGAAAGAGAGTATGAAAGAGCGGCAACCATTTATAAGATTTCTCGGGACAAATGGCCTAATGACCCTACAGTGATTAAGAGTCAGGATGAATATAATAGAAATTTTGGCAGTGTAACAGATATTAATGATACTTTAATTGCTAAGAGAAAAATTAATTATGAAAATGAGTTAAAGAATGATGTTATGAACTATTATTCTTGGATGCTTTATATCGATTTAATACAAAAATATTACTCCAAAGATATTATCGATGTATTCGAAAGAGCTGTGACAACTTCTATACCGAATCAAAAAAGGGTTAAAAATGCTCAATGGAGGCGGTACATCTACTTATGGATAAGGTACTTCACATTTATGGAATTAGATAAGAATGATATCGAAGGTTGTAGAATACTGTATAAGAGATGTCTGAACAGAATCGTTCCACATAATGCCTTTACCTTCAGTAAAATTTGGATAATGTACAGTGAATTCGAAATCAGACAGAATAACCTTCCATTGGCAAGAAAAATTCTTGGAAGGGCGATTGGAATGTGTCCTACTAAAAAATTATTTAAAAACTACATTGAACTGGAAGTGAAATTGAGAGAATTTGACAGGGTCCGAAAATTATATGAAAAATATATCGAATATACACCCTCAGAGAAAAATATTTGGTTAGAATATTCGAAATTGGAAGAAAATTTAGGAGATGAAGAACGAGCTCGTGGTATTTTCAAAATTTCTGTACAAGATAATGTAACTGATATGCCAATTGTTTCTCAACTGTCCTTACTTGAGAAATTTATAGAGTTTGAAACAGAAGCACAAGAATATGACAATGCACGATCCTTGTATGAGACATACCTTCGTAAAGGCAATTACACCCCTAAAATTTGGATCTCTTATGCAATGTACGAAAGTTCTGTACCAACTGCCACTCAGTTGATGGAGTTATATGGAAATAATGACAGTGGATCAGAAGAAAGCAATGACGAAGATGATGTAGAATTTAAACCAACTGAGGAAAATTTTGATAGAGCAAGAAATATTTATAAGCGAGGGTTAGAGTACTTCAAAGAGAGAGAGGATGGAAGAAATAGATTTATATTATTCCAAGCTTATGAAGAATTTGAGGAAAAGTATGGCACTGCAGAAACCAAAAAACAACTTACCGAGAGAGCACCTAAGGCTGTTTTAAGAATAAGACATGAAAACGGGATCCAAAAGGAATATACAGATTATGTATTTCCAGATAATTCTTCCTCTTCTGGAAAGGTCAACGTATCCCGTTTTCTGGCCTTTGCAAAGAAATGGAAGGAAGAAGAAGAGAAAGAAGGAGGTACTCAATAACTAAAAGTCGAAAATCTATATATTTTGAAGGCAATATTTATAAAAAGAACATCTACGTTGTATACATATAAGTATCTGTTACTATATAGATCATTTAGCATCTCATTCAATAACCAACAACACCAAAATCAGATATTGGACAAATGGCCTTCTCTTCTCATCATTATAAACCTGGTGGACCTGATAATTTTGAAGAGCCTTCCCCTGTATTTTTTTGTCCATTGCCTGAGAATCCTGGAGGTAGATTCAAATCATTTGGCAAGGAATCCAATCCTGGTGGTGCATTCGACCCTGCATTTAGTCCGGGTGGTATATTTGAAACAGAATCTAATCCAGGTGGTGCATTCGACGGACTCCGTACATCTTGCAAGGAAGGTTCTCCTAACCCAGGTGGTGCTGTTGTGGGGTTTCTGCTTGGTGGTTCATTGTAAAAGTCTAAACCGGGTACCGTAGCATTCCCTTCAAACCCAGGAGGAAGATTATTGGATTGATATGCCATCGGAAGTGCTTTTGTGCTGGAATCGTTGACACTACTAGAATTTACTGCACTTTGTTGGTTTTGCAGTGGTGCAGTGGTTATATTGTTAGATTCTTCATAGGATAACCTGGTATTAAGTGGTTGCTGTCCATTATTGTTATCAGAATATCGACTGTAGCGAGACCCTCCACTATTATTATTGCTAAATCTAGATTGATATGATGTTCTAAGGTTATATTGTCCAACACTTCCTTGATTTGTTGTACTATATCTGGAATTTCCAATACGAAGATTACCTTCATTATTATTTGACTCCTGGAATGAATTATTCAGCGTGCCATTACCAAGATTTGGTTTTGGTTGAATATTATATTGATTGGAATATGAGGGACAGTCCCTCGTGATGTGTCCTGCTTGACCACAATTATTACATATGACTTGTTGAACAAACGAAACTCTATTAGGACAGTCATATTTCATATGACCCTTAAGACCACATACCGAACAAGGCCTATCATCTTCTCGTAACGTACCATTCAACTCTGCTAGTTCCCTTAATTGACCTCTCTTCAAATCATTTTGACCTTCTGGTGATGTCACAGCTCTAATAACTATAGCCTGGCATGCTTTAATACCATCTTGTACTTTCTCTTCCGAATCCGCTATGATGAGACAATGTAACGGATCTTCCATATTTGTTGCACCCTTTGGTAAATCACTAGAATGCTTACCTTCTTTAACGGAACCTCTGCCTCTTATTGCAATCTTACATTTCGATCCTTCTTGTAACTTCTTTAATGTGTTACCACGAGGTCCTAATAATAAACCTACAAAATTAATACCACTATACTGATCCACAGGAATGTAATACTTTTCTTGAAACTTGGTTGGTCTAACATAATCCTTAGGTGGTACATAAAACGGTATCATTTTCAGTACAATTTCTACTAATCTATACCTTTCATCTTCTAAACTTTTTCTATATCTTTGCTCATCAGTGTTAGTTCTTTTACCTTCTGCATCATAAACAGGATTTGGGCTGGGCATTCTGGTAAACCATTTTGGTAAAGACAATGTTTCTTTTCTCAAAAGTTCGGTTATCTCTTCGATTCGAAAGTATGCTTCATAAGAATTCATTTGTTCAAATGTCAGAGACCCCGTTATAGCTGTTGGGAGCTTAGAAGATGTATCTTTAGTTGGGTTGGTAGTTCCCAGTGAAACATCATCCCAAAAATTAATGTGACTCGGGACCTTATTTATTTGATCTGTCATATTCCTTAATATCTAATTATAGCTATGTCTATTTAGTAATAATGTTGCACATATAACTGTTACCTAAACACTTATCTAGCTTTAATTATTATTCGAGATATCTAATAAATTACTGTCTTGTCATCTTATAGTAATAGTGCTTCTATTATAGAATAAAAATCATTTTAGTTTTCCGTACCTCATCGGTTTTCCGAATTACGTCAAGAGTGATAATAATACACTATAATACTTCTTTTATATAAACAAATGCTATTAACGTTTATAAGCATAAATACATATATATAGACCTATATGTCTCTATATCTAAGTGTTAAAAATTACAAAAATTCTAGACTTTCGCAAGCATATCTGTAATTGTGGATTTCACCGTGTCAAATATGTCAGAAGGGAATCCATTAATGACAGTTTCCCCATCACTTACTTTTCTGACAGCGACTTGTCCGTCCACTACCAAAGTACCTTCTCCTTTGAATTCTGCTTTATGGTTTAGTTCTAACAATTTTCTTCTAACTTCTGCAAGTCTAACATCACCAATAGATAATGATCCATTCGTGTGCCTTTTATTACCATTTGTTATTGGTTTTAATACAAGTTTACTTCTCGTGGAGCCAGATTTCTGGGACGGTGCCTCTTTAACTAATTTACCAATGACATGTGCAACAGTATGACCTTCTCCAATTCTTTGCCATCTTAACGATTGGTCCAATTCAACATCTAAACTAATATCCAAAGTTTTGACAATTGTATCGAACTCAACATTTTCATTATACGGTATATCTACCATCTCAATTTCCCTTTTATGTAGAATGGAAACTACATTTTCATCTTGCATCTCTTTAGAACCTAGTAAAATAATTTTTCTAGGTTTTAAGGTAGGCCATATCACCGAGGCTGATCTTTGATCCACAATATTATCTAAATTTATAAATGATAACTGACATGAAATTGTAGCCGTGTCCTTCTGAAATATTCTTACACATGGATGATTCTTGGCATCGAGATATTCAAGATTATCGAACTTCATCTTTTCCTTTTTCTTTCTTTCCTCATTCTCTTTTTCCTTTTGTTTATCCTTCTTTTGTTTCTTAGAACGGTTTAGAGCATCATAACTATCCTCTTTTTCATCTTCATCGTCCCCTACATTTCTCTTTTGATTACCAACAGTATTTTCGTTTTGTCCTTCTTCTTCCTTTGGTATTAATTGATCAATATTTACGAATGAACCGTACTCGTCAATTTTGTGTTTCACTGGTTTAAATTGGAACATTCGATTTTTAATAGAAGAATTTAATGAGATTATTGTATCCATAGGTATCTCTTGTACCTTACTATTTTTACCTTTACCTTTTAATATGTCAATAAGGTCGTCATCGTCTTCATCGTCTTCATCATCTTCGTCGTTATTTGCACCACCAACAGTCCCATTGTTCTCGTGATTTGAAATACCTTGCCCGTCACCAAATGAGTGAGCAAAACTACCAGATAATTTCGACTCCTTCCGTAATGCTATTTCTTCTTCTTTTCTTTGTTTTCGTCTTTGGTCGATCTTATCATTAAATTTAGCTAGAGATTCATCTTTTAAAGGTTTCAAATTAACAATTTCAAACTCAGCAGTTGTCGAATAACTAATATTCGTTCCTTCTTGTAATTTACCACCTGATTGTTCTAGCCATTCTCCTTTCATTTTATCGAGAACTGGTTGATTGTTCTCTCGGTTTGATGTTAACAACACCGTAACATTAGATATCTCAGCTATGTTTTTCATAGTTTCAGAAATACACGAATCTACTTCTGAAACAAAACATATAGCAGGACCCTTCTGTTTTAAGACTTCTTTGGGGGTAACTGGTTTCATTATACTATTCACATCAAATGGTGATCGTCCATTCCTGTTTTCCCATTTCTTAATGACAGATGACGATAGCCATTCGAGCATTGATTGTGCATAAGTTACAGTTCTACCTTTTGCATATGAAACTAACAAAATAGGTATCTTTGATTGTTTTCCATTATTTGATCTTTCAAACAGAAAATTGTGAGTCATGGCTAACAAATCTAGGAAATTACCACCAATCTCACACGGTATTATTACAGAACCACCTCCAACTAATGCTTTTCTTAAAGCTTCATTATACATATTTACACGCCTCTTCAATGGGCGAGATGAACCAAAATGGGTTAGACTCGTGATGACACTAGATGGTCTAGTTAATGCTGAAAGTGACTTACCACTACTATCTAGCAAGGCTGCCGCATTTAATATAGTACTCTTTGAATGATTCCAATTTCTAGCATACAATAATTTTTCTGAGTAATTAGTTATACACCAAATGGAAGAACCAGGGGAATAACCTGAATTGTAAGCTGTCATAGAAAGCCCATCATACCTAGATCTCAAATCTACGTCTTGTGAAAACTTTAGGGCTTCGATGAAATCAAAGGCCGATTCAATATCTTCAATATCCATTTCATTTGATTCATAGGGACCTGCTATCCCACCTGAAACAAATAGATCAATTGTGGCAACCCTCCCTAAGTTTGTTATAGGCAATGTGGCATACACACGTATCCTAGAGATAAAATGGGAAAGGAAATTAAAGTAAAGCAAAGGGTATGCCCCCAAACAATCTACTGTAGATTGAGAAATTAATATAATATCCACATCGGGGATGATCGAACTCCAAAAAGTTACTGCTTTCTCATATGGTACCTTAGTATTTGACCATGCTGGATCTAATAATATTGTAACTGTCTCAAAGCGGATTATTGTCCCAACACAGAGACCTGACCCATCCTCAAGAGTTTGCAGTTTGTATGCCATATTACTGGTTACAGTTCTAGTCTGTCAAAACAATTCGAATGACTTGTCTTTAATGCTAATATATCAACTGAACTTCTTGACTATTGTTCCCTTCAATGCCTATTAGTATTATTATATTAAATAATAAATTAGGTTAATTCTCCTTTTCCGAGAGTGATGTAACTTTTTTGTTTTTTGGAACTTTTCTTCAAGATATATTGATTGACATGATAACTATTTTCAACGTTATCTCAGTATAAGCATTAGCAGGTTTCTATCAAAAATACAAATGCGATCTTATTTTATAGCATCGTGATAAAATATTTGTATTTCCCTTGGTGAATTCTGTTTTAAAGCCTAATTTTATAATCGGAATTGCTGCCTAATCAAAGGAACCAAACTGAGACAAATTTATTATTCCCAGGCATGGAAAACCCAGATAATTCTGTGATCTTTGGTATATGCTTAGTAGATTTTCATCATAAAAGGGGCCCTGAAATCGAATACTGGCATGGATTACCCGATAGTGTGAAAAGGGATGGTTTATGGACCAATTTACCGTTTCAAGCACTTCCAGATGGGTCCCATTCCTTTGAGGAAACATTTACCTATTTTACTTTATTATACGATGAATATAATCATTGCAGTCCAACAAATGGAGCTACTGAACTTTCTACTAATGATGTAAAAAATTACTCTACTTTATTCGCCATATCTTGCTCTCGACAGATTAAAACCGAAGATTTACTGACAAAGGATGAAGACGTTACACGCTCCACAGTTCAAAAAGCAATTGTGGTAATATTTCGTGAACCAATATTTGGTCAAATTAGAGATAAATTAAGTATTGTTACAAATGCGTATTTTCTTCAACACGATTTCACAGATAAACAGATATTAGTATCCTTATATGATAACTTGAAAGTACTATATAAATCCTCATCAACAGAAGATATTTCAAGTTCAGAGAATAGACTTTATATTGGATTATGTCTAAGAAAAGTTATACATGATTTTAAAAGGGATGTTTTAATTTTATTGAAAGCAATCATTTTAGAGAAAAAAATCATTTTTTATGGGAGCAATGTTGAATATTTGTGCAATTTGCAATTTAGTTTGATTAGTCTCATACCTTCCCTGTTATTAAATTTACGGGATAGTGGGAGCCCCCTAACGTACAAAGATATGACAGAAATTAAGAGATCAACATCATTTAAATCTAGCGACCGTAAATCAGTCTTAAAATTTTTAGGCCTACCATTACAAATATTTCAAGAAGGAGGACTATTCTCACCATACACACCACTTCAGCAAGTTGATGATATTAGATCTGAAAAAACTAACTTCTTTGTAATTGGTTCTTCAAATTCTTTGCTTTTTGAAAGAAGAGATGAATTATGTGACATATTGGTGAATGTTGATACGTTATCACTGGAGATAATAAATAAATCCCTGGATACACCTCTTCAACTTACAGGACATGATAAAAAATGGATTGAATCCATTGTTGCTATTGTGGAGGAGACGTGGAATGAGAATGATGATGAAACGCCAAAGAATTCCCAATTCAAAGGTAGTGAAGATTTTATAAGGTGGCAATTTGAAGACTACATAACTGGCCTTCTCTCCTCTGTAAAGCTCTTTGATTATGTGAATGCGAACAAAGATAATCTAACTGCGTTACAAAGTATCCCTCAAGATTACTTGAGTTTAAACCCATGGAATTTATTCAATGTTCAATGGGTGAATATGTGGGAGACCACCAGGAATTACGGAATTTTCAATAAATTAACAGATGATAGACTTTTTGATCTGTTTACCCCGAAACATGCCTATAACGGTGTCGACAATTTTGTGATATTCCAACAGAAACTGCTTTCGGCCTTCCAAAACCTTAGAAGGCATCCATCTAATGATATTTCACCTAATAAAAGTACAGATGATGTACAAGTATCTAAAGTAATAAGTAATGGAAATAAGGTTAGTGATGAGAATACAAACCAAAGTGACAAAGGACCAAATTCAAAGGAGAATGTATGGGCAACATGGAAAGATTACTTTAATAGAAAGAAAATTAAGAATAATGACGAATCTACCAGTTTAAACCATGATACGGGTGATACTGCAAATTCAGTCGTGTCAAAAGGTAGCTCCAATAGTTCTAAAAAAGCGAAGAATGATGACAACATTACAAATACAAACCTACAGCAAAAATCGACAAGAAGGGCCATCGAGAATGCTTTATTAGGTCTTGGTTTGCACCTTGATAAAGAACAAAAAGACTCAAGCGAAAGCAGTGGTGATGAGAAAGACGATTCGTTTGTTTCTACAAAATCAACAAAGGAGGAAAATATGAATACCCAACGAGATGAAAAAATTGGAAATGCAATTTCAAGTAAGGGAAATTCAGATAAAGAAAGTATAGATATTGATGATTTGGTATTAACTGATGTTGAAAAAGAGGAATACGGAGCTTCGGATATACACCCCCAAACAGATAAATAGATTAATTACATATAAAAATAACGAATCAATGAAAATATTATTTATTCCTATTTAGTATTTGCTTGTTTCTAACCTTTTCCTAAGTAGTTGTAGGAATTAAAAGGAATTACCGTACTAAATATGTAAACTCCGATTGAGAATAGGGAGCCTACTCAATTTTACGCATTCTTGAAATCGAAATAGTGTCACTACTAGAATCAGAATATAAAAAACCCATGCCAAAAGATATGTGAGCTACAAGAAAAATAATTATCGTCATTTCGCAAAAACTGAATTTACTATAATGTTGTTTGAACTATATTTATAATCTTAGTTAAAGGTTTAAACGTATTTTCAATTATAACTGAATGGTGGAAAAAATATTGTGATGATAAAGAACCACATTATATACTAGAATTGAGCTGAGCGGCTATTTATAAAATAAAACAACAAAAATAATTGGGGCATACTGGGAATTGAACCCAGGGCCTCTCACATATTCGAGTAAAGAACCCAAAGCGAGAATCATACCACTAGACCACACGCCCTATTAATTAATTTTTTATTGTATTTGAAACAGACTAAACGTTAAGTGACACTTTGTCACGTGATAAAGGAAAGAACCTATCAAGATCAAGAATTAGGATGACTAAATAACTTGAAACAAGGTGCAGGAATAACTCGGATCTAATGGAGTTAATGAATTTAACTCTGTTGCGTATAGAATTCTAGAACCTATATAAAGAGAGACAACCTC
>JAJLXS010000082.1:0-52964 GCA_030571355.1 Maudiozyma serrabonitensis | reverse complement strand
GTATAAATAGAAGATATATTTTATTCTTCTATTTATTTCTCTATATTACAAATTACTGTATATTATATGTAGCTTACTTTTTCTTTATACTAAATAAAGGAACCAATAATAATTATACAATCATACATTTATAATTATGTCAAACGTTCACTATTCCGATCAACCTTCGGTATTCTCTCTTAGCCAATTACGTTCACAATATTTTTATGTTTTCTTATTTCTTTAACCCTTACAAATTATAATAATAAGTTATTCTCATGAATATCATATATCTAATAGTTTTATTAATTAATAAAGTTAATTATATTTCTAATCACCACAGAGTGGAGAATTTGGCGAGTAACTAAATAATAGGGTGGGTAGTTCTTAACACGCATCTGCCTTCTTTAATCTGACATTATGGCGTTGTTTGGTTATTTAATTGTTTTTGATTTTCAATTTTACACCAGTATTACTTAATAAATGCGTATTTTATTCATTGTTCGCCGAATATCTTTTGAAAAGTAAAGTCGTTTAAAAGAAACATCAGCCATCTCAGCATTTTCAGCTTTATTTATCTCGCTCAATATGTTCTGAGTAAGCTTCAAGAGAAATGATGGGAGCTGAAAATTAAGTAGACTTACGATAAATTGGGCGTTTGAATATTTACTGACAGACTCTGATATATATTTTGAGTGAGGTATATCTAAGTTATACAAAAGGAACAAACTTTAATTATGCCGTAATTAATGTTTAGGAGGGAAAAAATATTATCAAGTTTTGTTGCAAAGTAATTTGTCTTTTTTGATAATGCTTTAAAGGTGTAAATTAAAGAACAAGTCTTTTGTATTATGTATAACTGTATACACTATAAATTTGAAAACATAAACATTATTTACTTATTTTTTTATTGTTTTAAATTTAATTAATATTGATTAATTAAATTTTTCATATTATCATTTTCATATTCTAATCTTGATATATCTTGTTCTAATGCCTTTTGAGATAATTCTAATTCATTAATTTCTCTAATTTTAAAATCTTTACGTTTTAATCTCGATTTTTCTCTCTTCGAAACAAATTGATCTTTAAAAGTTTGATAAAATTCATTATTTGAATCTAATTCCTTTTGTAATTTATCATGTCTAATAATTAATTTTTCTAATTTTGTCTCAAATTGTAATTTATCATTTGTTAATTTATTTAATTTTTCTTTATCATTTTCTAAATTTGAATTTAAACTATCTTTTAATTTATCAAATTCTAATTCTTTTTTTAAATGATGATCTTTTTTAGCTAAATAAATATCTTGTAAAGAATTTTCTTCAATAGTTAATTTAGTTAAAGTTTCTTCTAAATTAATTAAACTAATTTCATTTTGTTGTAATTGTGCTTTTAAAGTATCGATTTTATTTGAATGTTTATTGTCTGTCATTGTTGTTTGTTTTAATTTTAATTTTAAATGATCAATATCTGTTCTTAATGAACTAATTTTTTTATTAATTTCTCTTCTTGTCTTTTTGATTTTATTTCTTTCATCAGATAAATTTGCATTTGTTGTTAAGACTGAATGTTTTAAAGTTAATAAAGGGGATAAAAATTTTCTGTGATAATAAGATGGGAAACTATAATCTAATGCTTCAAAATTACTTGAAATATCATTTTCATTGGCATTAACTGTTGTGGTTGTGGTTGTGGTTGTTGTGGTTGTATTATTATTTAATTGACTTGTTCTAATCATCAAATCAGCAATTAAACAATCGAATTTTTGATTTAATCTATTAACAAATTGAATATCATAAGAACATGCAGGAACAAGACCACTAATTACGACATATTCATCACCGACACGTTCCATGACCAAAGTACATGAAACTTCAGTCCAAATTAATCCATTAACAAGTACAATTAATTCACCATCAATTAAATTTTCAATTAAAAAAGTCAGGGCATGTGCAGCAATATCAACAATACAAACTTTATAATCATTGATCATTGATTGGTTAATATTAGTATTGTGATTAAAAAATATTGTATCTAGTGTTGCATGTGATCCACTTGTAATTGGAACTAAATTTAATTGATTTAAATCTCCAGTTCTATTTTGAGCAATTAAATCTGTTGATGTTGAGGTTTCTTCATTGTTATTATTTGAATTTTCATTAGAATTTAATGAATTTTTTTTAAAAATTCCACCAAATCTTTGAATGAATAATGCTTTTAAAGTAATACAAAGAGCCCATAAAGGAGCCACAACAACAGATTTACCTTTTCTTCTCTTAAATAATAAAGTAACAAACGTTTGTAAATTATGAGCCGCAGTAGTCTCTGCATCATATTCTCCTGAATCAAGATTCAAACTATAGTCATCGTCGTCATCATCATTATCATCATCAATTTTTGAAGAAGTTGGTAAATTTGTATGAATTTGATATAGTTGATTAGTAGCCGCTGCAGTTTTTGCACTTGTTGTTAAAGAAGGTTTTTCTTGAGTATTTTGTGGAGGTTGACTAAAAGATTGAACATTAGTTACAACCACATTAGAAAAACTTACATTCACTTGATTCGTACTATTGTTATCTGTATCAAAATCGGTTGAATTATTTAACCAAATTGCTGTTAAGAATTGTCTAAATACAATATGATAAGCTAAACAAAAAATAATTCCATTATTGTTACTGTTACTATTATTATTATTATTACTATTATTATTTGTTAACGGGAGTATAAATTGCCATTGTTGTGGAGTAATATGAGTTAAAGTAGCATGAATAATTGAACAAAATGTTGCATATAATGGTACCATTGATGTTGAATTAATTGCGGTAGCTGCAATTATTGCTAATGATAAACTTTTTAAAGGTATCATAAAATATAATAAAACAAATTGATTTGATCTAATTAAAATTGCTGTAACAAATTCTAATAAAAAAATTAACCAATCAAAATTTGGTTTTAATAATAAATAATGTTTATTTGCAATTAAATTTTTTTTATTTTTTTTTTGTAAATCATCGATGAGATCATTATCAACAATATTATTTCCTTGTTGATTCGATCCATTTTTCAATAAAAGTTGTCCATTAACACGACTTAATCTAAGTAAACATTCTGACATTAATGGTTTATAGGTTGTTGCTAATACAAACCAAATTAATAAACATAATACTCCAGCATGATTAAAGCTTAAAAATACAGCAAACAATGCTAAAGTATCTCTGAGTTGATGTACTTTACCCACCCCTTGACGTGTCATAATCGCCATCACGCACAACTCACTGTACTTCTGTAGTTTATACTAACGTGTCTACATAATATATAAGCGTCGTATATATCTCTGTCTCTCTCTAAATATATATATAGTTATATAGTATCAAGTTTATTTTCCAGTCCTTTGTTGGTTAAAGCCCTCTCGGGTTAAAGAACGAAACCCCCAAAGCAAAGCAAAGCAAAGCAAAAAAAAAAAATAAAATGAACTGAAGAGGGCTTGCCGTGCACCATGATAGCGGCTGCAAACCCTAACACACAAGCCCTGATCCCGAAGCCCTGACCACATCACTGCGGACGAACCCGCCTATTTCCCGGCGCACTCGGCTAATCTCCGCTAACCGCCAGTGACCCTCGCGCCGTGCATCGCGACATCCCCTGGGCTATTTCCCGCCGCCCGCCGCCCCCCCCCCAAAAAATCTTTTTCATTCTTCCTCCCACGACGGCCAGCAGCACGAACAGCCCAGCCATTTTTGTTTCCAAAACTTTATCCGCATTATTGCCAGTGTGTGTGTGTGTGTGCCCCCTGTTTTCAGGCTTCAGCAAAGAGCATTCTCTTCTCTGGCAAGCATTGCTCTGAGGGGTGTACAATAGTGTATGTGTATATAGGGGAGGACATTTTCTCTTATTTTTGAAATTTACAACAAACACAGCGAGATAAACATATTTACTCTCTTGGCTTATACATATATATATATATATATGTATATATATGGAAGGGGTGAGTTTTTTTTTTTCCAGCATTTGATTACTATCTTATATCTATCTATACTCTCTCTTTTAACATTGTCATTTTTTTTTTTTAGTAGCTTACTTAATACAACAAGTACAATTTAATATTTATATTTATATTTAATTATGCATAGAACTTACTCTTTAAGAAATTCAAGGGCTCCAACGGCGTCGCAATTACAAAATCCTCCACCACCACCATCTTCAACAAAAGGTAGATTTTTTGGTAAAGGTGGTTTGGCTTATACTTTTCGTCGTAATGCAGCAGGTGCTTTTGGACCAGAATTAGCAAGAAAATTATCACAATTGGTTAAAATCGAAAAAAATGTTTTGAGATCGATGGAAGTTACAGCAAATGAAAGACGTGAAGCTGCAAAGCAATTGTCTGTTTGGGGTCTGGAAAATGATGATGATGTTTCAGACATTACAGATAAATTGGGTGTTTTAATTTATGAAGTCAGTGAATTAGATGATCAATTCATTGATAGATATGATCAATATAGACTTACTTTAAAATCAGTTAGAGATATTGAAGGTTCTGTTCAACCATCAAGAGATCGTAAAGATAAAATTACTGATAAGATTGCTTATTTAAAATATAAAGATCCATCATCCCCAAAAATTGAAGTTCTTGAACAAGAATTAGTTAGAGCAGAAGCAGAATCCTTAGTAGCAGAAGCTCAATTATCAAATATTACAAGATCAAAATTAAGAGCGGCATTCAATTATCAATTTGATTCAATTATTGAACATTCTGAAAAAATTGCTTTAATTGCAGGTTATGGTAAAGCTTTATTAGAATTATTAGATGATGCACCTGTAACACCAGGTGAGACAAGACCTGCTTATGATGGTTATGAAGCTTCAAAACAAATTATTATTGATTGTGAATCTGCTCTAAATGAATGGACTTTAGATTCTGCTCAAGTGAAACCAACTTTAAGTTTCAAACAAGATTATGAAGATTATGAAACTGATGATTCTGATCAAGAAGTCGCTCAACATGAACAAGATGAAGAAAGATGGACTGATGAAGAAGAACCTGTTGAAGAAGAAGAACAAGAAGAAGAAGTCGAAGAAGAAGAACCAGTTGATGAACAACAAACTGAACCAGCTACCGTAGCTTAATCTATTTAATAATTCCCTCTTCCCCCCCCCCAAAACAATCTATCCTTTTTCTTTCTTAATTATTATTACCTAGTTACATAGCTGCCACTTTCCTTTTTTTTTTTTATTACTATTTTTCATGGAGTTTTCTTTAAACTCTCTTTAACATCACTTTTTATTTTTTAATTAAATGAACTTTCCACATAATTTCTTCCCTACTATTTTATTTCTATAATCGTTTGTATCATTAAGTAATATCTCTTTTTAATATTTTTAAACATAATTTTATATCAAATAATTAATTTTTATTTATCCTTTAAAAGATAAGCTTGTATCGTGCCACACGAACTTCACGCTCATAATATTATTTTTTTTTTTTTTGAAGTTTCGCCCTTTTAATTTTACCATGTACCATGCATGGTTCATATGTATATATATATATGTACGTTTTATTACAGAAATAAACGAACTCATAACAGTTTCTAAAGGGAACAAAAAGAGTATTTTTTTTGTACTATCGACTGAGTGCACAAAATATATATACATGCAAATATGTCGACATCTCATGTATTTAGACGTCTAAACAGTAATTTGGCCGCTAGACAACCAATCGATAATTATTTTACTTATTTTAAAACACAAGTTACTTTAAGACCATTAATATATCGTCAACGTAATGCAAATACATTATTAGCAATGGATTTACAAGATCCTGAAACTAAACAACAGGTGAAACCAAAGAATGCCATTGCATCTGTATCAAAACAAAATCTAATTGACTATGTGAAATCTATCCCAAATGGTTCAAATGAGTTTTTTGAATGGTTAAAACCATGGATGAAATTAACCACTAGGAAGAAAGAAATTTATCAATATTTTACTGCAAGACATTTACAAACAATGTTAATTCAATCATGTTATGTTATTGGAGATTATACAAGAATGGTTGGTTATTTGTATGTTCAAAGACCACGTTTTACTCAAGCTAAAAATTCAAATATTTATGATGTTGATCATTTTTTTAATACTTTATTGATGTGTTCTTTACAAAGAGGTTCGATATTGGAATTTAATGATTCATTGATTGCACGTAAAAAAGTTCAACAAATGTGGTTAAATACTGTTAATAAACAACAAACTTTTGGTTTAACATCTTTATTAGTTAACAGTTACGCTAAACAACAAGGTTTTGAAACTCAAGGGTTAATTCAAGGGTTAAATCAAATTGAAATTAATTTACCTTCTTTAGAGTCAACAAATATCGAAAATGTATTAAATGTTAATGAATCATTATACATGATTTGTAGAACTATATTGGACTTCTCCCCAGAACAAAACGTTGAAATCACAAGATTTGTCGATGAGTACAAAGCTTTGAGTAACAAAGCTGGTAAAACTACCGATATATATGATGATTACGTTGTTTCAATGAAGAAAATTTGGACTGCTAAGAAAGAAGAACGTGCGGCAAGAGACGCTGAAAAGCCAGTAGAACAAGGCAACACAACTACAACAAAAGAATAAGGCTATACACTCACTCACTCACATATATACCCTTGTAAATATATATATATATCCATATCTAAGTACTCCCACGTCCAGACGTCATTACCAGTTCTGGCACCATTAAATCTACATACATTCATTCCTGTATAAAAAATTATGATATTTTTACCCGCACGGGCAATTTTATCAGCGTTTTGCTGTATTTTTGAACCGATTTTTTTTTTGCTTTGCAAAATTTCGAAAACTGAAAAAAAATCTTTGTTCATCTCGCAAAGTGCTAGTAGACTCATCCATTCATCACCTATTAGGTAATGACATTTTAAAACTTTTACATTTTTTGATCAAACAAAGTGTGTGTGTTTCTAAAGAACTTCATAATAAATTTTGTATTTTTAACGGTTTAGTCGTTGGTTTTACTTATAAGAAGGAACAAAACAAGTGATCATTGTCAACAATAACTACAATAGAAGAAAAGGCCAGGTAGTGATTTTTTTTTGAAATGAGTGAACCTGTTGCTGTAACTAAACCTAATGGTGAGAATGCACCAAAAGTACCAGCTGATTCAAATGGGAAGAAGTTGAGTAATAAAGAATTGAAAGAATTGAAGAAACAAGAAAAGGCTGCAAAGAGATCTGCTAAAAAACAAGCAAGTGGTATTTCAGTTGAACAACAACAAGCTCAAGCTCAGGCTAAACGTGATAAAAAACAACATCAAAGGGAGAAACAACAACAAGAATTACAGAAGAAGGAACAACAACAACAAAAATTGTTAAATAATAAAAATGTCAAGAAGACATCTCTTTTCAGTCATTTAGAAACTACTGAAGAGAGAAGAGCTACACTTTTAGCCATTGGTAGTGCTTTAAACTCTCCAAGAGCTGCAAGAATTACTGCAGCTGGTCTTATGGTGCCAGTTGTTGCAAGTGCATTATCAGGCGCTAAAGTATATACAACATCTAACCTTGGTAATAACATTCAAGCAGTTTCTGAATCAAGTAGTCAATCTACTGAAGGAGCTGATACTACTATTGGTAATAACGTTGATTTAGCAAAATCATTAGCAAGTATATCTTTAGAAAATAATGAAGTTAGTGTTGTTCCAGGTGTCTCATCTATTATTCCTCATGCATTAAAGAAATCATTGGATACTCCAGAGTTAATATCAAATATCAAAGAATTATTGATAAATAAAGATTTTATACATCCTGTGATTTCTTCATTAACATTTAATCTAGCAATTTATAAAATTGTTGGTTCTATTCCACGTTGTATTGCCATGTTAGAGGCATTTCAAATTGTTATTCAGGATTATAAGACTCCAAAGGGTACTACTCTATCTCGTAACTTAACTAATTATCTTTCTCATCAAATTGATTTATTAAAGAGAGCTAGACCGTTAAGTGTCACTATGGGTAATGCAATTAGATGGTTAAAACAAGAAATCTCTCATATTGATCCATCTACTCCAGATAATGAAGCTAAATTAGATCTATGTGAAAAGATTGGCCTCTTTGCTAAAGAAAAAATTGAATTAGCTGATCAATTAATTATAGAAAATGCATCGAATCAAATAGAGGACCGTTCTACCATTGTTACATTTGGTTCCTCTAAGGTTCTAACTGAATTGATATTACATAACGTAAAAGTTTTAAAGAAAGATTTAGAAATTATTGTAGTTGACTCTAGACCTCTATTTGAAGGTAAAAAAATGGCTGCTATCTTAAGAGAAAATGGTGTTAAAGTCATCTATACATTGATTACTAGTTTGGATACAGTATTTAACATGGGTGTCGATTATGTTTTCTTAGGGGCACACTCTATTCTGTCTAATGGGTTCTTATATTCTAGAGCAGGTACAGCTATGATTGCTATGAGTGCTAAGAGAAGAAATATTCCTGTTCTAGTCTGTTGTGAAAGTTTGAAATTTTCTCAAAGAGTACAATTGGATAGTGTTACATATAATGAATTGGCAGATCCAAATGATTTGGTGCCTATTGATTACGAGAGTCCAATGGAAAGACGTAGTAATAAAGGTATATTGTTAAAACAATTTGTTAAGGAACGTCACGAAAATACTGTTAGAATAGCTAAGGAAAATGCACCAAAGGGTAACAAACAGCAACAGCAACAGCAACAAAAGAATAAGAATGCCAAAGATCGTCATGGTAAATCCGATGAAGCTATTGGCAAGGACGTTGAGGCTGAGCAATCAGAAAATGTATTAGATGACTGGCAAAAACTGTCGTCTTTGAATATTGTTAACATCTTATACGATTTGACACCACCAGAATACATCAAGAAAGTCATTACTGAATTTGGTGCACTCCCACCATCTTCTGTTCCAGTCATTTTAAGAGAATATAAAGGTTCTGCATAGATAAACTCATGTATAGTTAAGTATATCAATTAATAATAAACAATTCTGCAAAACGATAATATATAAATATATACAGAAATAAGGTAACAATTTGTTCATAAATTTATCGAGTTGATCGGGTTTTTGTGAAGGTATTAAAAATATGTCATTATTTATACATGCATGCGTGTGTTTCTATAAAGCCTATAAAAAAAGTGTCGTTAATTATTCGAAAATTGTTGACAAAATGTTATATATTTATTTCTAATTTTGATCTGGTTTTTGTACACTGATATTGTTAATTCTTGTTTGGACGTTTAATTATGATAGGAAAAAAAATGGAATATCTGGTTTTAAAAGATTTAATCAAGATCTTGATTAATTTCTTTTTTGGTGGAAGAGGTATCATCTAAAAATGTAGAAATATTAGCAGGAGGAATAGCAGCAATCATTAAAACTAAATTTTCATAAATCAATTCTGGAAGACTCTTGGAGTAAATACCTAGAAGATCTGCAGGGTTGGGATAAACAGTCAAAGCTTTATAAAATTTAGATGCAGCTTCTAATTCGTTACCTGGTTTCGCAGCAAGTTGATCACCTTGTTCAATATTAATATTGAATGCTAATTGTTTCCCTTCAACATCGGTCGGAACAGGATCTTTCTCTAACTCAGCCTCTAAGAATTTAGCTGCAGCTTGAACTCTAGCAACCTGAACATTTTGTTCTTCTAATTTCATCAATTTTTGTTGTTTCCTGATTCTCTTTTTCACATTATGTCTAAATTCAGGGTTATTTCTTCTTTGATAATCAAAATATAAAGCATATCCTACTGTAGAAACAGCAGCAAGGACAGTCGTCACTGTAACAATACGGGAGAACGACATTATTTTATAATGAGTCTTTGTTGGTTGAAATGTTGATTAAGATCTCAAATTAAAATTAAATTTAAATTTGAAAAATAACAACAATTAAAATAACTTTATTTCCTAATCTAGTGTTTAACAATGTGCCTGTTTAGTTAAATTAATCGAGAAACTAAAGTTTCCATAGTTTATATATTGCTTTTTCCACCGCATCGAGAAATAATATTTGATATGATTTCTTTTACTGATTCTACCTTGATAAAGAAATTGACGGACAAATCAGTCATTGACCGAAACCGGCAAATAGAAATATTGAATAGGGTTCGATATTAGGGTTTTATTTGACTACTAAACACAAATTGAAAAATTTTGAACAGAAAGGTAATGAGAAAAGCGATGAGCTTAACTCAAAGATGATTTATATTGAGAGCATAAAGTTGATAGATTGGAAGAATAGTACAATCTAGCCGGATAGTAAAAAGACACCATTCGACAAGTCTTTAAAAATTAATAAACTATTTTTTTTTCATTTAGAAAAAAATGGCTGCCAAAAAGAGAAATACATTGAGAAATAAAGCTGCTGCTAGATTAGGAAATAATTCCAAAGTTGATGAAGTAGAACCTATTACAGAATTAGCGGAAGATCCAAAAGCATTTTTACATCAATTTAAAGAAACTAAAAAGGAAAAACTTAATAATAAACAGAATGATTTCTTAAGTAAAATTAAAAAAAATTCAGGAAGTTTGAATCCTGAATTCGAAGGTATATCTAAATCATCAGTTAGACGTAGGAAGAGAAAGATGAGAGATAATTTAAAACCAAGACTTGATGATCTTTTGACATCTTTACAAAAAGATGATGATTTAAATCAATTCACCAGAGAAGAGTCAGGTTTGAACATTACAAATGATAATATTAGTGCTGATCAAAATCCATTTGCTCCTTCTGCAATAAACCCACCTGCAAGAATTCAAGTGACTAAGATAGTTGAACATGTTGAACCAGGTTCTGTTAAGATAAAAAAAAATGAACCAAATATTAGAAATAAAAAGGGTGCAAAATTGTTGGCATCTAGGGAAAGGGAAAGATTTAATGAAGTTATTTCAAATCAAGTATTTAAACAAAATTCCTTTAGTGCCCTTAGGGATATTATCAAGATGCAAAAAAAATAGAATATTTGATTATTTGTACAGGGGAAGGCATATATGTACGCTATATTGAAATTATAAAAATTTCATAAATTTATTAAAATATTTCATTACTTTTATTTTTTTTTATATATGTAAGATTATTAGTTTATACCCTCTTTCTTCTAGCTGGGCCCTTTGGTCTATTGAACTTTTGTGAACTGCTATCAGTTTTGGATGCTTCTTCTGTTTGTTTTAGTTCAGTTTCAGTAGAACTTGAAATCAAAGACGTTTCTAATTCTTCTGCATCACCAATCTCCAGTATCTTAGTAAAAGAGATATTTTCATTATCCTTTAAATGATTGATGAAACCTTGTTTGTTTGATGCATATAACATACGTTCTTTCACTTTACTACCAGAAGGGCAACTGTATATAAAATAGTATAAATCTCCGTTCTTGAAGATAGTGTAGCTTGGATGTTCACCAGTTAATGATATATCATTCGGACTAATGATGTTTGTTTGAGAAGCCACCTCCACTTTTTCATTATCCATATTAATCTTGAATGTGGCAACATTATTGGAATCCAAAAGAGATTTAATAGAACCTGTTCCGCTATTAACTTCAAAAGTTAAGGAGCTTGGAGTCCCATTATTTTGAGACACTAATTGGTGACCTTGTAAAGCTCTCATATTACGTTGTTCTTCGTTGATTTGAATACCAATCTTTTCAGATTCGCTTAATAAACCAGATTGAGAAGAAGTCGTATTCGAAGAATTGACAAAGTCAGTAATTTCTTGAGGTTCTGAAAACATCATTTGTCCATTGATTACATTCGAGCCGATTTGTCTTAGAAGTGTGTTCTTTGTGGAGGCGTACAGCATTTTAGCTCTAACAGGTGCAATATCTGGAACAAAGGAAATAAAATCGAAAACTTTTGGATCTTTCTTAGAATCCTTAATCAAAACATATGATGGATCCGAATCTAGATTTTGTAATAAATCATTAGTAGTTTCAAATTTATCTTTGAATTCTACCACAGTAGAATCCTGTGAGATTTTGGCTACAATTATAAGTAATCCATTGGATTCGGTATTACGAATCACGTTCAGTAGCTCTTCATTGGCAGAAATACCGGATTGGTTAGACATTTGTCTTACTTGCTGGAGCTGATTAATTAGGAATTGATTTTGGTATGTTTGTTAATTGAAAGTAGATCCTATTTGTATTGACTGAACGTATGTATAATTTATGCCAACTCCTTTTTTTTTGGGAGGTTTACTTTTTCGACTTTCTGCGGTTGTATGAATGTTTATGTAGCCGAAGTAAAAATACAATAAAGGTTCGAGAAAAGGGTGGTAACATACAATATTTAATATACACCCCTCAGCGTAAATAGTAGATAATTGAAGTTATATATTAGAACAACTATTAATGAATTAGAAAAAATTAAGAAAGTTTAGGTAATATATTTATATGAAAGTGTTATATAATTTTAAAGTCATGAATAAATGAAGAATAACCCGAGTAATAAATAGTTTAAATAAGTAAATTAAGAAAAATAGAAAATACCATGTAAGACCAGACCGAACGTGAAATAAAAATGTAACGTAAAGAGAATTGAAGAAAATGCAAAGGTGAGAAAATGATTTTATCTAATCATTGACTCTATTTTTTTAGTTTTTAGTTTGTAATATTTCACAACATTAGTTCACTAATACCTACATCTGTAGAAATCATTTGAGCTACACCACTCTTTCTTCTAATTGCTTTTTTCAATAATTTCCTATGCTTGTTTTTTCTCTTACGTACAAGACCAACTGCTGTTGTGAAATTATTTCTCTTTGAGACTGGTACGTTTCTTGTTTTCAATGCTAGTTTACCATCTGCATCTCTGTAACAAAGAAGTTTAACTCTATGTTTAGAATCTTGAAACAAATTTTCATTCCATTCAGGTGCATTCGTATTATCGTTATTATTGTTACTATTGTTATTCGTAGCAGCCAAATCATCGGAGATAAAATCTTCAACAGAGACAATCTCATCCTGATGAGATTGAATATCATTATTATCCAATGTTGTGGTATAATGATTTTGACTTTCCTCTTCTGGTAAAGATATAGCTTCTTCATTAGTAGATGTTACTTCTTTCCAGAAATCATCATGACTAGTGTTTTCATTTGATAATTCGGGTAAAGAATGTTCATCGAAGTTAAAACTATTCAAACGTTCTTGTAACAAAGTGTTTGAAAAATTATATTTATATTTATCATTCTTAGAAAGATTTGAAGAATTAACAAAATTTGGTGCATGTAACTGAAATTTCTTTAAATTCTCAATATCATCACTATAATATGAGTAATCATTATCATCTTGTAACTGCGTAGCTAAAGGAGAAAATAAAACATCATCTTCATCATCATTATTATTATCATCAGAGACACTATGATCTGAAGAGTACATAGGTTTCATATCAGTGGGGATACTATCTACAATTTCAGCTTCTCTTTCTTCTTTATTTGTATTACTTTTACTACCAGTGGTATTATTACCATTATGAGTCTTCACTTTAGTTTTACTCTTTAATTTAGATTTAGATAAAGGAGTAATATCATCTTTTGTAATTATATTATTTGATAATTTAAAACTAGTAGAATTTGAACTATAACCATTTCTTGGTTTACTTGTTACTCCACTCATATCTTCAGCGTCTTTTTTATATAGTATGTATGTTATTGAATAGGCGTCTTAGAAAAAAAGTTAATATATTTGAATACTAACAGGGAGGGAAGAAAATAAGGAATTCTTTCGTTTATATAAGAATTTAATGATTGAATTTAAACCTCCGGGGTAATATCAATCTAGCAGCTATATCCTTATTATAATTCTCTGTTTAAAACAAATCGAACACTTGATATGAAAGAGTTAAATCCTTGAAATATAAAATATATTGAAGGGAGATGATAAAAGTAGAATTATAATAAATTAAAAAGAAGAAAAAGAAGAATGGATAAAAAATAAAATGGCAGTAATGTTTATTGTATCGATTATATTATATAAGATGTACTCATCGATCGTAAAAATGAACTTCTTTCTTCTCCCAGAAAAAAAAAAAAAAAAACTGGCAATCAATAACTATAATAACCCTTCTCTCTTTGGCTTTGTTCTGCTTTGCTCTTCACTAAATTATTTAATTTTTCAGTTCTCTTATTGTCTTTCATAATGTACAATAAACTAAGTGATTTTGCTGTAGTAAGCAACGAGATATGCAATAAGCCGATGCCCTGCGGTGCAGTGTTATGCCCATCGCCATCTTTTTGTCCGGTACTTTCTCTGTCCACAAGGCCTATTTTGCTCGCCCTCAAAAATTCTTTTTTTTTTTTTGAAAAAATTTTTTTTTTTTTAAAATTCTCATCATCGCTGCGTGCTACGGCGAAGTCTGGGCTGTGAAAAAGAAACGCTACGGCATACCCGAAATAGGAAACCGCCCCCCCAGAAAAAAGACCAAAAAAGAAAGAAAGGAAGGAAAGAGCAGCGATGGGCCGTCCCAAGTGATATCTTAGATTACCAGAATGGCAACCACCCAATGTACATTTTACTTAAACTTTCACTAGAGCGTGCTTCACAGATAAGGGTATCAACTTGACCTGCTACACTTAGGATCAACCCATCACGAGGGTCTATACCTCTAATTTTGTTTTGAAGGATCTTTAAGGCTTCTTGTAATTCTGCTTGATGAGCAACATCTCTATCGTAAACAATTGTTTCAATCACATTCATTAGTGCAATTTCGTTGTGTCTTACTAATGATAGTGTCACTTCACTAGATTTCTTGAAAGTGCCTTCTGTGCCAATGATCCCAAGAGCATCATGAACATTTTGTGTAAGTCTAAAAGGTACAATTTCAGGACATGGTAATGTCTTACCTTTATCGAATAAACAATCAAAATCAACATGTAATACTTTACCAGTCTCTGTATCTAATAAGATATTTTCACAATGTCTATCACCAAGACCTAAGATATAACCTAACATCGACATCACTGCATATGATCTAGAGTAAATGTTTCTTGCATTATACCAATTTATTGGATCAGGAAATGTTTGTAAAAACCATTCGTGTAATACTGGTGGAAATTTTCTTATTTGCTCTTTAAAGAATGCTTCCTTTTGTGAATCACTACAATGAGTCCATTGTTCATGGAATACCCTCATACTATATTTGATTTCTCTAATTTGATATTGTGTTGTGAATATAGATCTTAATGTAACAACATTTGGAATGAATTCAAGTATACCACATTCTTCTGTTAATGATAATACTGAGTATGTAGTGATTCCAAGATCACGTTTTGTAGATTCCACTTCTTTCTTCAATAGAAAATCCATTGTAGTAGCGAATTGCATATATTGATTATCCTGTCGAACATCTTCCATCTTACACATTAACCCATATATTTTACCATCCGAACCAATAATATTGATCTTCTTTGGTTTCTTTAAAGATGTAAACACTTTGTAACCGGATCCAAATTGCGCGATTGTAACATCATTTCTAAATGGTTTATATGTCGGCATTGATTCTGCAGATATAGGTGATATTGTCTCTAAATTAACTCTAGCAGGCACAGTCATATCAGAAGGTGCCATCTTCATATCGAACTTAAAATCATTTTGTAATGATCTTCCAGCTCTTGTCTCATTGTCTGGAGCCTTCTTCATACTGACTCTTGTTAATGATCTCGTCAATTTTTGAACATTAGATATTAATTTCTTAGAGGTAGGTGATTGACTTAAATATGCCTCTAGAATTTGTGTCCCACATTGAACTCTCTCATTTATTGTCGAATTTTGTAGGACACTGATATACCAAAGTATATGTGTCGGATATTCAATTGTTAACTTTAATAATATTTTCTTAATTAAATTTGCTGTCTTAGAATGCGCGTGTAATAATCTTGATAACAACTGAGTCAATACAGAGTACCAAATATATGTTGGACATTTATCGATTGCTTCATTAATATGGGTGCAAATATCGTCGGTAGTTCTCTTTAATACGGTCATTCTATTTGCTAAAAATTTATCCATGTAATCCCTAGGATCCTTAGAATTAGATTTATTCATGGATCCTAATATTACTTTTTCTGCTTCTGTCAAATGAGGTGTTTGTGATCGTTCCGCAGTATCTAACCAAAAAGTTACAACTTTAGGTAAATTTTCACGTGCCTGAATGGTATTCCTTTCGAAAGCTTTTAGAAAGAAAGCAATCGATTGGGACTCTAATTTACCATCGGGAATAAACCCATCAACTTTCTTCTTCTCTAGAAATTTACTATAGTAAAGACCAAATGAATAATACGGTTTGTACCATGTGCTGTCTAACTTTAGTACTGTTTTATACTGTTTAATTATTAGGTCACTAGAACTATTGTTAGAAAGATCCAGCCATTCTGTATATTTCAACAATACCTTAGCTCTGTCGTGTTTGCTAATTTGACGATTATTTTGATTTTTTTTATGGATTTCTTTGACCAATTTCAATGCCCTATCATTCTCACCTTGTTTCCACAACACTTCTGCAAACTCTAATTCGGCATGTGGATGACCATAGTGTAAACAATTCATCAATGCATCGATCGCAATATCTAAACGAGAATTATTTCTGGCAAGTGTAGTAATTTTGTAAAACGTTTCTACAAGGTCCTCGCGATTATGTTCTGGGTTACGTAAGAGGTTAAACGATTTTCTAATGGAGAGTAAGTAATGATTTGTGCTAAATTCTGCACCTACTCTTTCCATTCTGGAGTTTAAAAGTTTCGTATTTTGTTTATATTGAATTTCGTTATTGTCAGACGCCAAGAGGTTGACATCATATAATCCATGTAATTTAGTTAGTAATTTTTGTTTCTCGACAAGGGTGGATGTAGCTGCAGAAGTTGTAAAATGTGTTCCGATCACTTGGTAACAACGACCAATATAGTTGGATGTCATGTCTACATTTCCCAAACCGACGTATGAGAGCGCTTTTGCCATATTATATTGGAATAAAATTGAAGGATCACTTATGTTTCCTAAGTTTTCAACTTTCTTTATCCAAAAATTTAAAGAATCTATATTACCCAGTAGATTTGATGCCTTAAGGCCATAGTTGTAACAATCATTAGTCATTGACTCGAAAAAGCTCTTGTTACTAGGGTTGATCGATGACACGTTAGATAATAGCTTGGAATATAATTGGTGGTCATGCATAGATTTTAACATTCTTGTTGTGGCCTGAGGGTTATCAAAAGTACTCAAGGCGCTGAAACAGTCTTGTGCAATACTCCAATTATCAGAATACCTTAATTCTTCGATTTTAGAATGAAAATCGTTGGAAGGAAATGTCTTTAGCATACCATCAATAGAATCTATATCTCCAATTTCCTCGTATGATTGTTGCATATCTTTGAGTAATGCTTCGCTAGTGGTTTCATTTGTGTCCTGTTGTCTGTAACATTGCTCTAAATATAATACCGAACGTTCATATGAATTGGCTTCTATAGAACCTTTGGCAAGTAATGATAATGGGACGGAGCTTAAAAATTTGTCGATTCTTTGTAATAGAATGGTTATTTTCTGGTCAGTAATAATATAAGTCCCGTGTAATTGGCTGTAACTGAACTTGTATTGAGTTACCCATTTTCTGCAGTATTCGAGGACTCTGAATATAGCAGCGTAACACATTTTACGTGAATCGATTTGTAAGTGGTTTAGGTCATGTGAATCTAACTCAAAAATATGACTGAATTCCAGACTTAGATTAGTTACCAAATTTTCGCACTTCTTATTTTCCCCAGCATTGATTAGAATATCCATGACAATATATGGTAGAATAAAATTTGAAAAAGAGCCATCATCCCATCTCATTAGGGATGCAAATATATGTAAGGGATGTTGCTCATCAGTTCCTACGGTAATTAAATCCAAGGTTAACGATGTGACCCATTTTTGGTAACTCATTTTGATGTTGAAATATGGATAGTTAAGATCCACATATGATTTCGTTGAACTTGAAAAATAAAGGGAGGATAATAACGGCGATAATGTTGCTTGTGCTGTTTTGTTGAATTTACTCCATAACCGGAACTCTTCTTGATATGAATCCCTTTTGTTAATATCCCAGAATCTGGAACTCAGGCCACAATAATCTAACGATTTTTGCATCACAAGTGCAACAAATAATTGTTTATTTGGATTCTCGCTATCCCAAAATGAAGGTACCAAAAAATCGTTTAAAACCCATATTAGGAACTTGATTGTTTGTGATCTATCACCAAAGTCGTAAGTTTGTTCAGATGAAATAGTCATTGAATTATCGTGTTTGGTGGAATCCAGAACACCAATCATACTAATACATTCAGAGCATGTTCGAGAAACAGTTGGATTTAGTGTTCTAAATCTATGAGCTGTTTTTAATAGCGCATTTAATAATGAACTTATATTCGATTTGCTATTATCCATACTAAATATCTGGATATTGTTACCATTTTGTTTTCTTTTCAAGAATAACTTAATATCTTCTAAAGTTTGTTTTATCATGTATCTGTTGTTACTTGATAGATTGTTAACGAACATCGGCATCAAATCTTGTATACCTCTTGATTTCCCAACCCTCCTTGCAAAACTTGTACCCCTATCTAATAATTTCAATTCAGTCTTTTCCTTTAAGGCGAACACAATATAGGGGTTGTTCTCGAACATAAGATCTATTTTATCAGTTATTAAATAATCCAAAATCTTGTAGACTAGGGTCTGCTGTTGAACACTGAATGCATTCCATTTTTGAAGAATAAATACAATCCAACCATCAATTACTGTGGACAATTGGTCGTCTGGCAATTTTTTAACAAGTAATAACCAACATCTTAATGCGGAGTATCTCACTTCTTCAATTTCTAAAGCGATCTGAAGGCATATATTTATTTGTGGTAAAGCTGCTATAATAACATCTTGGCGGCATTCTTCAATTAGGAACGAAACACCGTGAATAACACGTAGTTTTTCGTAATAATTTGACTTCCGTTCGATATCATCTTTATCGCTGTTGTCTTTCTCGACGTTGTGAATATCCAGTGAAAAAACTTGAAAAATACCCAGTATATCTTCAGACATCTTTTTCTGAAATGTACTTTCTTGTGTCTCAGTCCATGCATTTACATTTTTGTACTTTGAACCATGACAATAATCTTTTTTAAAATTAGTCATTAAAAACCTTAAAGAACATAATACCATGCTTTTGTTCTCAGCGGCATTTTCATCTTTAATTTCACTAAATCTATACAGCTTGGTGATTTCAGCTAAAGTAACAAAATTTGGTAGTCCCCTGTATATCGACGATTTATCAAAAGTGTGAACCCTTGTTGTGAAAATCTTTTCGATAATTTCAGAAGAGAAAAGTCTATGTTTTACTAGGCATACAGCAAATATCTCAGAAATGTTATTTTTTAGTAATTCTTCCTTTTTCTCGTTAATAGATTCTATTTCATTACCACACATAATTACAGCTATCTTGCCTAATACATCACTCCCTTGCTGCATTACTGCGTATGGAACAATGTATCTTTGAAATGAATTGAATATACTAATCAAAGACACACCTGAAAGGTTGACCAATCTAGTTAAAAAGGGGGTCATTGGAATAACTCCCTTACCTACCTGTCTCAGTAGATCTGGTAAGATGGGAGATATTAATTGGTAGGGTGTCTTGCGAAGTAATCTAGCCATGTTCTTTATTTGGAATCCTACCATAAGATAGGTGGCATAATCTTCTGTTGCGAGATTAAGAACTAATTTAAATAAAACGCTATCAAATTCCTGGCCAGATGTCGTAAGCGTCAATTGAACCCATGCCATCGTTAATGTTTCAGATTGAACTTCCTTCTTTTGAGATTGTAAAAACTTGATCAATTCAGTTGTAGTTTCTAAGTTTATATTATGTATGTTCGTGATATTCCAAAGAGGAATTAACCTTGTTGCAATGATTCTTAAGTATCTATTGGGACTCTTAAAACATTTCGAAACTAATTCAAATTCTGGTTGAAATTTTGAAGTTGATTGATTTATTAATGTAGGAGGCTGAAAATGCGTAAAAACACGTTGGAGACAAAACAACAACCCTGTTAGTAAGGCTTCATTAAAGTCGTTCAAGTTAGGATTAGAAAGAAAGGTTTTTTGGATCACGGCAAAAGTTAAAGAATGTTTCGTGCAATCAGGTCTATCAGGACTAACATCTTTGAAAATATTTGCATTACTATTACCTTCACATGCTTTACAAAAATGCCATTTAGATAACCCAGTAATATCCGTATGACAATGTTCGAAGCATGCTAACCTACTTAATATTCTGACCCATGTTACTAATTTCTTGTTATTATTGACAGTGAAACAAGCAGTGATAGCTTCAGAAATTTTGTTGAACAAATGCTTTAGTTTCTTATTTTGTGAAGATAATAGAGATCTCTCTAATTCGCATATTTCTGAAGATAATACACTAGTAGGTTCAAGTTTTGAGAAAGATGTTAATATCAAGGTTCTTAGGTTTTCTAGTTGTTTCGAATTATCTGCAAAAGGCTGTACGACATATTTAACAAATTTGGGGGGGAATGTATCGGTAATCCAAATGTTATTATGTTCATCAAATATTCTTGACTCAAGGGGTACGCTTCGTCTTTGTATATCAAGATACACTAGGATGACACTTCTCCATGCTATGCTAGTGGATGAATATTTTGAATTATTTTCTTTAGAAGTAAAATGTAATTCATTGTCTCTTATCCATTGTTCTAACGGAAGCTCATTTTGTAATAATTCAAAAAATTGTTTTGTATGGTTATGGCTTGATCCTCTTGGGATACACAGAGAGTAGACTCTCAATAGACATTTTGCAAAGGTTACAGACTCATCACTGAACGTAATAACATTGCTTTTCATGAACTGGTTAATCATTCCTAATGTAAATTTAAATTGATCAGAGGATATAATGCGTGGAGTTCCTCGTATACTTGGTATAGTACTGAATAATAATTGTTCCACAGTCAACGAAATGAATTTCAGTTGTAATTCAATGTACTCGGTATTTGATTCTACTTGAACTGATTCCAAAATAAATATTACAACTCTAATAAGTTTCTGGAATTTCAGATTCCATGAATTTGTTCCTTTATTAGAGCCTGTAAATAAAAAAGTAGATTTAGTTATTGAGTGTTTAGAATTTAACATGTAACATAACACATAAATAATTTGAAGGTTTCTTAAATAGTATTGATAAGGATAATTACCATATCGTACAGTTCTTAATTTTTTTTCATATTTATCTATCATGCTTTCTAAGAATTTTGATTGTATTAATTTATATTGGTTACCATAAATTTCATTTGTTAATTGACACCAACTTCCAAGTCTCTTCCGTATAAGCCATAATCTATCCGGTCTATCAATGTTTAATACAGAGATTTCCATAAATATTTCTATTAATGATAATATACCAATTGTTTGTTTTTGATTATCTAATGAAACAATATCTAACGATGTATGGATTAATAAGTAAGGATTTGTTGTTATTACCAAATCTAACACTTGCATAGATTTTGAAAAAATTGTAGAACTTTTGAAAATTTCCCCTTTTTGAGAATCTAATAAATTTTTAATCAAAAACTTAATTAATTCACAACTGTTTGGATCTCCATCTTCTGGGATCTTAGGTTTTATGTTTTGATCCTTTAGTTTTGATGCTTTGGATCGTAATAATACCATGGACAATTCATCCAGATATTTAATACGTGACTCCATGCTTTCCTGGAAAATGTGAGTGATTAGAACCGTTAATTATTATTGTATGTTATTTTGGTATATGGAGGACAATGTTTATTTAAAGGTACCTGTAGTATTTGCCTTTTTTAACTATTTTATTAGGGCGTGTAAGTTGATGATATCTGTATATGCACAATTAAATATCAAGAAAATTTTCGACTAGTAAAGGCGCTTATTCTTCCACGTAAAGTATAGACATACTTTAGCAACTACAAAAAAAGGTTATAAAGGGGTAATAATCATGGTTTAATTCACCTTCAAGAATAATCCTCCCCATTGAACCAATTATAATCTCAAATTCTCGTAATGAAACTGTTAATAAAAGGATATACGTCGTTCGCAATAACGGAGTATATATTAGGGATTAAAGATAAAATTAATTAATTGTATTTTCTAATTATACACGTATATAAATAAATATATATTATTTGATAAATGTGACGATTTTCTGTATGTATGTCTGTATGTATGTATGTGTGTGGATGGGTATATTTCGTATGCAAAAGAAACGGTTATTGAAATAAAAAAAAATTATTTATTTATTTTTTACCATTAATGTAATCTTATTAGTAGTAGTTCCTTCTTATGTCGGAGATCATTTTTTCTAAGATTGTTGTTGTTGTTGAGCTGCTGCAGCTGCTGCTCTCATCTCTGCTTCAAAATTCAATGGTCTTTTAAACAATAGAATGTGTGGTTCTGGAGCATGACATTCATAATGTTCCCACCCGAGTGATTGAGTAATCCCTAGGCCTCTCCATTCATCTTCAGTCAGGATACGTAAAGTACCAACTTCAGAGTTAAAATAATCGGAAGGGATGACTTTTAACATTGCTTTTGGTAACATGACATGTCTGTATTCGTTCGTGTCATCAGCATAACGTGGTGAATAATGTATAGAGTCCTGGAATTCAAGTACACGGGCCCTCTCTTGATCAGTCAGTTTCCTTCCTTGGAACGTACGGAAATGTTGGTACATCTTGTGTCAGATAAAAATAAGAATAAAAATTTATTTGAACAAAGTATAGTTATATACTTTGACAAGTTTCAAATTATTATCTGTTTAAAATACGATTTCAACAAACAAGAAATGACTGAAGTAAACAATAAATGAAAGGGTTCCTTGTAAAATACGATAGTAATTGTTATATATATCCAGCAATTAGTTTTTACCAATTGGTCAATAGTCCAGTTAATTGTGAAAAAAACGTATCCTCGAAACTGTGTCTCACTACTACACGTTAAACTTCGTCGCGCTATCCTACTCACTCACTCACACAAAATATTTTTTTTTTCTTTGTTTTGCTTTGTTTTCGCGTTTACGTGTTAATGTACGGCGATCTGAAGGGGAAGCCCTAATTTCTGTGTTTTGTGTGCATTTTACATACAAAACTGGAAATTTCGGGAGTTGGTTAGTATTGGAGGCAACATTAGGGCCGATGGAAATAAAGAGGGCTAATTTAATAATATGGTGTTGTTCTCCATTGTTTAGGGCCTCTCTTAACGTTGTAAATATTAACAGAAAATTTTCAATATTTTAAGCGATACTGGATTACTGTAATCATAATTTATAAAAACATCTTAATTGAGATCTCCTTTTGGCTATTGCTTGTTGGTTCAACTATTATTTGACTTGGTCTAATTGAAGAGATTTTTGTTGTATTGTTCACTGTGTGCCTGTATTTGATTTAATCAGATAAAATAGTGATAAATTTAACTAAATTGTGAAACTATGCAGATTCAAAGTAATGTCTATGTTGGTATTAAACCTAGTAGTTTAGAACAAAATGTATTTAGTCGAGAGGTTGAAAATAATGAGAATTCTAATGTTAATATTAGTAATAATAGTGCATTATTAGAAAGTTGTGATTATGTTTTATTAGCAGTGACAAATGACAGATATCGAGAACAAGTATTACAACAATTACAAGCTTATATTGATCGTGCAGATCCATTTGAAAAACTTTTAATCTCTGAACCTCAATTACAAGATATAATGATTTCTCCATTTGGTAGAAATTCAAATGAAAATTCAAATGAAAATTCACCATCTCATATTGGTCTATTATCATCATGGGTAGATTTAGAGAATGATGATAGTTTACAAAGAGAAATGAGCTATCAAGTATTATTAAATGAATGTAAATTAGCACAATCTATTGGAATTAATAAATTAATCCTTGCACCGCCTCATGATATTAATAATCTTAAAATATATTCACAAATGATTTCAAGGGTATTAAATCATGCTATTTTTGAAAAAAATGTTACAAATATGATTTTATCAGTTTCATTACCAATGTATGAAGATAGTGATCCATTAGCTACTTGGGATTTATGGAATACAATCAGAAAGTTATGTGGATATCATCCATCATTAATGGTTTCCTTAGCATTACCAAGAGTTAAAACTCCACATTACATTATTGACAGATGGTTAACTGAACCTGTATCAAGTCTATTACTTTCGTCGTCAATTTTTGCGACAAATCAATATAACTATCCTGTATTGCATAAATTTAATCAAAATCTTTTAATGAAATTTCAAGAAATTAATGGTAATTCTCAATTAAAATCGAATTCTTTAGTAATTATTTTACATGGTATGGAAAAATATAAAGATTTTATAAAAGGTGGAGAATCTGCTTATTTGGAATACATTAATTTTTTATTGAAAAGAAATGATAAATTAACATTACAAAATTCAAAACATTATCCTAATAAATTTCAATTAAATCAACCACAATTAATGTCACCTTTAAAACCACATTCTGAAAATTTAACAAATTCAATTTATTCAATATTTGAAACAGATTTAGTTAAATATGAAAAATATGGTGAAGCTATTAAACAAGCTACGTTAGATATTATAAAACGAAGACAAACAAGAAACCCAAACAATTCAGCCCCAATAAATATTCTGGTTGCTGGTGCAGGTCGTGGACCACTTGTTTCACAAGTATATAACGTTTCTCAGAATCTAAATATTGTATCTCGTGTACGAATCATTGCATTAGAGAAAAATCCACAAGCATTTCTTTATTTACAAAAGAGAAACTTTGAACATTGGAATAATAATGTTCAATTGATTCATGAGGATATGAGTCTTTGGAAATCTAATGATAAAATCGATTTATGTATCAGTGAACTTTTAGGATCTCTTGGTTGTAATGAATTATCACCTGAATGTTTATGGAATATTGAACAAAACCATTCAAAACCTGATACGATTTTTATTCCACAATCCTACACATCTAGCATTGCACCAATCACTACACCATTAGTATATCAAAAATTGACTCAGGAATCTAAAAATTTTGGAAGTAATGAACAACAACGACTTTTCCAAGAACCATGGATAATGCATGGTATACCATTTCAAATTCTTTCTAACCGAATCAATGAAATATGGAAATTTGAACATCCAAACAAGATACATTTGTCCAAGAAAACCATGACAATTCATGATCTATTTAATAAAAATGTCACGACAGAATTTAAAGTTAAACATCGCGGGGAGATTCATGGTATTGCTGGATTTTTTTCTGCACATTTATATGGTGATATATATATGTCAATTGTACCTGATGGTATTGGTATGACTAAAATTGATATTGAAGGAAATGATGAAAGAACGAAAAATTTATTTTCCTGGTCTCCTTTAGTATTCCCATTACAAGAACCATTATTAATCAATGATGATACCGAGATCTCAATCATGTGTAGTAGAAGAATGGATGGTAAGAAAGTTTGGTATGAATGGTCTTTAGAGAGTTATGTATATTTAGTTCTTTCTAAACAAATTGATACTAGAAGTGGTGGCAAATTGAAGGCTGATACAACAATGTTTCAAAATACACATCTCGATAAGCATAATAATAATAATAATAAAAAGCATAACACTATTAACACTAGTGATAATAATCATAACAATAACAATAACGATAATAATAATAATATTAATAATAATAACAACAGCACCATACAACCATATGAATTTGAGAGCGCAATTGATGAAAATGGATTTATGCCAACATATGAAGATGGATGGCAAAGTGTACAAAATATGTATGAAGAATTAGGTCAAGTTCCAAAAGTCGATGAACCAGGTATAAATCTTCAATTAGGAGAAGAAGAAGAAGAAGAAGAAGAAGTAGATATCAATGTACGCGTTAAGACAGGAGTATCGCGATTACATAATGTCAATGGACAATATTTTTCTGTCGAGTTCTTAAAAGAATAAATAATTTACATTTATATAAATTTTTTTATGTTTTTTAATATTTTTATCAATTTGGAAAATATACGAACATACCTAAAACCATGAGTTTTTGTAAACAAATACACGACAGTGATAAAAAAAAAAAATATAAACTCAAAAATACTATCGATAAACGTTCGCCTTACTAACTGTATTACTTTGTAGAGCATCAACCATTTTCCCTATTTTGTTTTTTGAAAAGTTTATTTAGTATTATTATTCAATTTATTCTTCGTGGTTCCCTTTCAAACCCGAAATTTAATATATATAGTCCATGCTCTTTATATATGTTTGGCATTTGTTTATTCTCTTGTTCACACATTAATCACTTCATCTCAGATCAAGTGGGATAAGCCTATTTTATTACCTTTTACTACTGACTCTTCGTCGTATCGTTTGTTTTGTTTCTCTGCACTTAATATGCTTATGCAACTGCTCTATAGAGAATCAGGATGCAGCAACTATAAACAATAAATTTGTAAATAAATATATATAGACACAGTTATCAAATAATCATTTCAACTTTTTCATTAAACTTTCATGAATCTCAATACCGTTACTAGTAATACCACAAACACAATCGTGCCTAGCCCTATGTGGAAAACTACAACACTTTCGCTAGACTAACAAGAAACAGACCAACACATCGACCCAAATACACACCTACCAGCCTGTCTCATCAAGTTCCTATTTCAACCACCATTGTTCATCACCACCAGCCTTAGTTCAAATAACGTCATACTACTAAGAATATGAGGAAATCCCCCATACAATTTCCACTTTAAAGAATTACCGGTACCGCCGCGATGGGTCAAAACTCTCTCAACAAAAAAAGAGTTTTTCTCTCACAGTAAACTTTAACAGGCCGTTCCGCATCGCGCGGGACTCATAGACAGAGAGACAGAGAAATGGCGTGGGAACAAGAAAAGTCACTCGTTTTTTTGTTTAAATTTTCCTTCTTTCGCCGTGAAATCTTTTTATTATCTTGCAGCAGCCATTTGAGTATATTGCAAAGTAGTAAATGGCAATGTTTTACTGCAAGTTGAGTCTGTCTTTAAACAAGGGACTTTTTCTAAGAAGAGTATATATATATATATATACATATTAAGGACTATGAATGGGGATTTGACAGTTGATAGGTTATAAATACTCCGAATTGCAGTTCTTAGTGATATATCTTGTAATATCGAATAGTTAATATTGTATAACATATACATTGTACTATTATTTTAGTTCTTCTTCTTTTTTAAAGGGTTACGTTACTAGCATACATATATTTATCGTTGAACTGCGTTAGTAACAATCTGGTACAAGTTTAGCATATTTTTAATCTTCGAGAGATTGAAAGTAATTATAAAAAAAAGCAAAAGAAAATAAAATAACTCACATACACATTCTTTATATGCTTATATATTTAAGTTTTGTGATAAAATAAAAGTAAAATTATAATGGTTAATGAAAAAATACATAATAATAATAATAAAAATTCAAAGATACATTTAGAAGATGATGATGAAGATTGGTCAATAAAAAAGGATAACAATTATATTACTGAAAATATATATCCGAGTGAAACTTTTACTCGTACAAGATCTAATAATTTAAAAGATAATAGTGGTATAGAAATTTATGATTTAGATAGTATAAGTAAGAGTAAAAATAATAAAATTGATGAGAATATTAATGACGATGATATTGATGATGATGATGGATATAGTCATAATATTATTAGTAATGGTTCCCGTGATGATGAAGATGATGACGACGATCAAGAAGAAAATAATTCAAGAACAAACTTATTAAATAGTACAAGAACTCATAGAAAATTATTAAATAGACATGTTCAGTTTATTGCAATTTCTGGTGTTATTGGTACTGCATTATTTGTTGCTATTGGGAAACCAATGTATCATGGTGGTGCAGGATTTTTATTAATCGCATTTGCAATGTGGTGTGTTCCAATCCTGGCTATTACTGTATCAACAGCTGAAATGGTTTCATTCTTACCTGTAAGTTCACCATTTTTAAGATTAGCTAAAAAATGTACTGATGAATCATTAGCAATGATGGCTAGTTGGAATTTTTGGTTCTTAGAATGTGTACAAATCCCATTTGAAATTGTTTCGGTAAATACAATAATACATTTTTGGAGAGATGATTATTCACCCGCAATACCGTTAGTGGTACAATCTATTCTTTATTTATTGATATCTGTTTGTGCTGTAGGTTATTATGGTGAATTAGAATTTTGGTTATCATCATTCAAAATTATTTTAGCATTAGGTTTATTTATTTATACATTCATTACTATGGTTGGTGGTAATCCAAATCATGATGTTTATGGTTTTAGAAATTTTGGTGATGCTCCATTTAAGAAATATTTCCCAGATGGTATTGATCGTGGTTCTCATATAGGTTATCTTCAAGGATTTTTAGCTTGTTTAATTCAAGCTTCCTTTACTATTGCTGGAGGTGAATACATATCAATGTTAGCAGGTGAAGTTAAATTACCAAGAAAAGTTTTACCAAAAGCATTTAAACAAGTCTTTGTTAGATTAACTGTAATGTTTATTGGAAGTTGTTTATGCGTAGGGATTGTATGTTCGGCAAATGATGCATCATTGACCGCTGCAATTAATGAATCAAGACCTGGGGCAGGTTCTTCTCCTTACGTTATATCAATGTTAAACTTAGGTATTAGAATTTTACCTGATGTTGTAAATATTGCTTTAATTACAGCTGCATTTTCTGCAGGTAATGCTTATACATATTGCTCTTCAAGAACATTATATGGTATGGCTTTAGATGGTTATGCACCTAAAATTTTTACTAGATGTAATAAACAAGGGGTACCAATATATGCTGTTTGTGTATCACTATGTTGGGCATTAATTAGTCTATTACAATTAAATTCCAATAGTGCAGTTGTATTAAATTGGCTTATTAATATTATTACCACTTCACAATTGATAAACTTCGTGTGTTTGTGTATCATTTATTTATTCTTCAGAAGAGCTTATTTGGTTCAAAGAGATACTTTACCACCATTACCATTTAAATCATGGTGGCAACCATGGACTGCTATATTTGGTATGTCATGTGCATTAATTATGATTTTTTTACAAGGTTATACCGTATTTTTCCGTAAATTATGGAATATTCAAGATTTTTTATTCAATTACCTTATGATCTTCATTGATTTAGGAATATATCTAGCTTATAAATTATTATGGTGTCGTGGTAATGATAAGTTTAAAGATCCACATACTATTGATTTTATGACAGATCTAAGAGAAATTGAAGAACATGAACTTGATCATTCCTTTGAAAAATTCAAATTTTATTTAGATGCATGAATCTAATACGACGAATTACACTCAGCACTCTATCACATCCCCACATAAGCTTTTTGAAATGGGCACCATCTCTAAACAAAAAACTTACTTGTGATGATATTGCACTATTTTTTATTTATTCTAATCATTCACTTATAATCCAGTATATACCCATTTGTGAATTCATATACATATTAATATTTATATATATATCAAAATATAATTATCCTTCCATATCATATTTTTTCTTAACCCACCAACTAGTGACATCTATACCCAAATTATTAAACAAAGTTACCTCCTTTGTGGGATAATCATCATATTTACTATCAAACCAGTTTTTTAAAATGATTACTGTCCTTTGAGGATCATTTTTAATATAACACAATACACCATTGCTTAAAGTCAATAGTCTCTCCTCGGCAATATCTGATTTAGTGTCAGATTTATTTAATGAATTGAGAAATATTAATAATTCTTTGTAAAGAATCCATAGTTTGTCTACTTCCATTGAATCCAAAAATGTATTGTTATAAGGTGAGTTCCTTTTAATAACATCCGAATTTTCTGTAGTTTTACTAGTTTGAAATAAACTACCCATAAAATCAATACCCAAAATATTCTCACCATTTTTGTCTATACTTAAGTTGGGCATCGAAAATAGTTTATCTAAACCATCAATTACTAAGTTTAACGGGGAATCATTTTGTTCTGTATCAAAGAGTCCCAAACACGATGGGATAGACGATTTTAATTCTGGAATACTTTTATTCTTATCAACTATGAGATATGCGAAATTTTCTTGCATTGGTTTCTTTACAGATTCTAAATTTTGATGAAGTTTCTCCATGCTTAACGAAAGAACAAAACTTAAATCGTTCAAATAACTGTGATTATAAATAGCTTCAAATGTTTCATCACAAATTATAACAGCCAACATATTTTCATAGTACCAAAATAAAACGTTGTAGAATTTTGAGTGTGAGCCAAATTTAAGGTTTAATTTTATGATTTTATAATTAGAAGGTAACGAAGCTTGAGCCAAAGGTGAAATCAAATACCCATACCTTTTCCCTTCTACAGGATGACTAATATCTGGGCTATTTATGGTTGGGGTTGACCATGATGGGATATAACTTTTCAAATAGGACATGCTACTTGAGACACCGGTAGTAACACCAACCTCCTGAACAACATCATATGCAAACGATATCGGTAAAGTCATATTGTGATACAATTTATTCCTCAATATAGAAAATCCGTTTCCGGTTATCCCTGGAGTTGTCCCATCTGTGTTCTTATGATCTATATCGTCCGTCGTTGGGACCTCCTTATAATGTGTATTACCAGCGAGAACATGACTAGAAATTACATCATATTGTTGCGTTAAATGGTAAATCCAATTAGATATATCAGGTAAACTCTCGAAAGTCTGAGAGAAATTTTGAACAAGTCCAAAATACTTAGTACCAATTTTTGGTTTTTTATCAGCTGATACACATGTTGCTTGACCATCACAATTTGAAGGAAGATTGTATATTAAGATATCTTTAACTCCTAAGTAGCTTTCTTCTTGCAATAATATTTTTCTATTTATCATTGTATCCCAAGATTCCTCATCGGTCGTGGCTATTGTTTCAGACATCAGAAGATCCGTTAATTCAGATCTTTTAAATGAATTGGACCACATCACATTTAAGCCTTGCCGTATTAGTGTCTCAGGTTTTAAATATATATCATTCCAGAATGTTATTATATGTTCATTAAGATTATTTGTTAGATTGGCATTATCTTTAAATTTTGAGAATTCCCCATGCTTTAAGATAAAAAATTTATAACATAGCCATAGATGACCTAAATAAAACTGATATGGTATATTGTTTACAGTATTAGATGTATTATCAAAATTTTCGTATTCGTTTATAGATATAGCCATAAAATATCGCGATTCAACCCTGATTACTAGTATTACTTCATTATCTAACTCGATCACATTTTCATCTTCTTCTTCACCTGTCCCTTCAAAGGATTGAGTAAGAGACCACAGACCTTGAATAATACCCACTCTATTCAATTTATCATTGAGAGAAGAACCACCAGCGGTCTCACCAAATTCGTGGAATAAAATTAAAGACTTGTGTGTATCCTCATCGTTATGACTCCGTGTCGGATCAATGACTACCAAATCCTTTAACATTCAAATTATTTGCAATTAAAGAAAAAACAAACACATCCACTGACACTATTTGTGAGTGTTCATATACTTGGATCAATTGAGTTAACCAGATTGTCCTGCTTCTTGTGCCAGGTGGATAGTCCCTTTAAGTAAAGTTATCTAGGTTTATATGCCACTGCTCAGTCTAATTTCTCGTGGGGAGTGATTTTGCTTCCTCATTTTGTCAGTAGAAATGAAAATTTCAACATTTTGTCATTTTTGCTTTTGGAGGAGAAATTAAGTAGCGAGAGGAAAGTTTGCTTAAACGTGAATAATTGAATGACAAGTCATCTTTTTTAAGAAAAGAAGAAATATAGTTATAAAAGAAGTGTTAGTTAATACATATTGAGGTTTTGCTTAAGATACGATATATCCATAAATATTGAACAGCAAAATTCTTTATTAAGATAATATTGCAGTATGGTTTTAGCTGACTTAGGGAAGCGTATTAACGGTGCTGTCAACAGTGCGTTATCAAACACCCAGGATGATTTCGCTACAGCTGTTGATTCCATGCTTAAGGGCATTGTCACTGCATTATTGGAGGCAGATGTAAATATTGCATTAGTTTCGAAATTGAGAAATAACATTAAAAGTAAATTGATGGAAAGTAAAGGTAAATCAATAACCAATGTTCAAACGAAGAAACTTATTCAAAAAACTGTTTTTGACGAATTATGTAACTTAGTTGACTGTCATGATAGTGAACAATTTAAACCAAAGAAGAAAAAGACTAACGTCATCATGTTTGTCGGTTTACAAGGTTCTGGTAAGACTACCTCCTGTACAAAACTGGCTGTATATTATGCCAAGAGAGGTTTTAAAGTTGGTTTGGTTTGTGCCGATACTTTCCGTGCCGGTGCTTTTGATCAATTGAAACAAAATGCAATTAAAGCCAGAATTCCATTTTTTGGTTCTTATACAGAAACGGATCCTGTGAAAGTTGCTGATGAGGGTATCACGAAATTTAAGAAGGAGAAATTCGAAGTCATTATTGTGGATACATCTGGTAGACATCGTCAAGAACAAGAATTATTCCGTGAAATGGTAGAAATTTCTAAAGTTGTAAAACCAAATCAAACCATCATGGTTCTAGATGCATCTATCGGTCAAGCTGCGGAACAACAATCCAAGGCCTTCAAGGAATCTTCTGATTTTGGTGCTATTATCTTAACTAAGATGGACGGTCATGCTAAGGGTGGTGGTGCTATATCTGCTGTTGCAGCTACAAATACACCAATTATCTTTATTGGTACTGGTGAACATATACATGATTTCGAAAGTTTCTCTCCTAAATCATTTGTATCGAAACTTTTAGGGATTGGTGACATAGAGAGTCTTTTTGAACAAATACAAACGGTCTCTAATAAAGAAGATACACAGGCAATGATAGAAAATATTCAGCAGGGTAAATTCACATTAGCAGATTTTAAGAAACAAATGCAGACTATTATGAAAATGGGTCCATTATCAAACATAGCACAAATGATTCCTGGTATGGGTAATATGATGAATCAAGTTGGTGAAGAAGAAACTTCCAAGAGTATGAAAAAGATGGTTTACGTTTTGGATTCTATGACAAAGGATGAACTAAATTCTGATGGTAGAATATTTATCGATCAACCAAGCAGATTAGTAAGAGTTGCCAGAGGTTCTGGTTGTTCTGTATTTGACGTTGAAATGATTTTGATGCAACAACAAATGATGGCAAATATGGCCCAAAGTGCAAAAGCTGCCAAACAAGGTGGCAGTCGGGGTATGCCTGGAATGCCTGGCATGGGAGGTATGCCTGGTATGGGAGGTATGCCTGGTATGCCAAATATGCCTGGTATGCCAAACATTTCTCCTCAAATGATGCAAGAAGCTCAACAACAGCTGAGACAGCATCCAAATATGATGAATAAAATGATGAGTATGTTTGGTGGTAACGGTGGTGGAATGCCAGATATGGGTGAAATGATGAAAATGATGGATGATCCACAAATGCAACAAATGGCCAAACAATTTGGTATGGGCATGTAATATAGAAATATATATATATATAAATAAAAAAAGATATAGTCATTGGTATTTTAGTTTTTAATTGAAAAAATAAAAATTGCAAAAAATATAAAACTTTTCATTTTATTTCTTTATTTTTTTTGATATCTATGATATATTAGCATAAAATATATACATATATACAAACAATCGTATCTATCTCGCTGATAATGAACTAGAAACAGATACATTACAACATTTGTAAATAAGTGAATGAAAAAAAAAAAATAGGTTAAGAACTCACTTTAGCGAACACCAAAACATCAAAAAAGTTCCATACTTAAAGGAACCTTTTCTAATAACAGTGCGTTTAGTTCTTGTGATTCTACGCCAAAGGAGATAGCATATATATGGAGAATTTCTAAAGACACCCTCTCATTACTTTTTAAATCAATGTTTTTTTTGTGTTTTTTTGATTTTTTTCCTTTTTTACTTTATCCTATCATATAAATATTAGAAAAAATAGTAATAGAATATACTTATTCTTAATTATTTTTTTCTTCATATTCTATTCTATTTTTTTCTATCTGCCTTTGAACCTCTGTCCTTTTCCACTCTTGGTAAATTGTCCATCGCCACAGTTCCATCAGCAATCAATTGTGGATCAACTGCGATATCTCTGTGTTCGAATAAAATTTTGTAACCGGATTTGATGGTACCTTCAGTTACTTGTAAAATCTGTGCTACTTTTGCTGCAGATACAGGAATCTTAAATAATAAGATATTCATGTAAATAGAAACAACAGCAATAGTAATTGGTGATTTACCTGCAATTTCTTCAATTTCTTTACATTTTTTAGCAGTATATTCTGAAGCAGTGGTAACTTGCATAGGTAAACCCAAATGGGAACAAAATCTTGGAATATATGTTAAATTTTGTGCACCACTCATATTATCAGTGTTAATCTTAATAAATCCATCAGAACTCTTTTCTCTTAGAATACCTTTCATAATATTGAGGGTCTTACCGAATTCTTTAGTCTTGACGTGAATAATAGATTGAATTTCTTTAAAAGTTCTTGCAACTTCAGCACGTCTACAACCTAATAAGATTGATGCAGCCATAATACTTTCTGATGATTTCCCCTTCAATGGTTTTTCATCATGACATAGTTTATAAGCTTCTTTAGCACAATCCTTAACAATCTTAGGCAATTCTGCTGCATCACAAAGCATAGTGATTTTTGCAAATGCAGCCTGTACTTCATTGTCTTTCTTATCTACAACATTCTTACCTTGAGCTCTATTTAATTCTTTAGTAAATCTCATATCTGTATTTTCACCTTGCCCTATTCTTGTAGATAAGTTATTACCATCCAATAAAGGATTTGATGCCTCACCAACACGCGAAGGATCGTCACCATTTTGATCATCATTAGAGAACGTACGCCATTCTGATCTTGTGTCAACTAATTTATCAGATAACACTAAACCACATAACGCACAGACCACATCACCTTCACTGAATCTTTCCACAATCTTAGGTGGGTATACTTTACATTCAGGACATGTTAAAACAATATTCAGATTTGGGCCTCTTCTTCCATTTCTCATAGGAGCTGAAGCAATCTGAGACATTTTGGGATATCAAAAAATATATATATGCTTGTGTGTATATTCTTTTTTAAAGGATCGATAAACTGTATATTATCCCCTATAATAATAGTAATGTAAAGTTTGAAACCTCTTTAAAGATATGAGAAAGTTCTAATCGTTTGAATTCTTTTATTCTTTTAGTTCAAAAAAGATATATCCTTGATAAACTTGCACTACTTATATATTAAAAATAAACTTGCGTGCTCAATAGACAAAAAGAATAAAGCTATAACTCTCAACAATATCTAGTTTTAGATAACAGAGTGTTACTCGAAACGACTGTGATGGATGATACCCTCTTTGCAACTCCTAAGAAAGAAAATCCAGAACTTTTATTGTTAAAGTCAAGTTACTAATTTATCCTTTAACCTCCCAGTTCCTTATAAATAAAAATATTCAATTTTTGGGAGAGAAAAGAGAAAAATTAAAAGATGAGAAAATTTATAATACTGCTATAGTTAGTAAGCATCCGTACACCACACGGTTCAGTAAAGAAGAGTAACCAAAATACAGAGAACATTCGAGAGTGTTCCTGAAGGAAAGGGTATCCATATCTATACCACTATATGTATATTCTAGTAATTCATGTTTAGTCACACCTCTTGTATTACCATCATTAAGGAAAATATTGTGAGATATCGGTACCATAAGTTGGGCATATTTTTATAACAGTTAAAAAACACAACTCACAACTACTCATTTATCCACAGTGTTAGATTTTCTATGACAGTATTATGAATGCCATAACATACATATTCTTTATATACGGTTATGTGTTCTTGGTATCTTGTAATTGTGAAGACAAAATTTGGGTTTCTTTCTCATCACCAAAAAAATAAATAAATCGAAAAATTGAAGAAAAACAAAACAAAACAAAACAGTGAAACAAACAGGAACAGAATATAAGAATAGAAATATCCAGTTGAGTAATCATCTGGTATAACTTTAATCATTAATTTGACGACCTAACCAAAGAAAAACTGAGTTAACTGAAGGTTTCTTTGCGGGATCTTCTCTATTATTATAATGAACAGCGATATAAATGGAAATAAAAAAGTGGATTGGTCAAACAATGGTACAACAGGCGGTATAGCAACGCCGTTGTCGTCACCTACAAAATTGGCACCTCATCACAATATCTTCATGGCAAACCTTCAAAAATCTCCAACTGGGAAGCATCAGGAGGTATTTGGAGATGGGAATGGCACATCATCATCCTCGAAGGTGATTGAGTCCCTTCATGAACAAATTGAAATTTTATCGAGTACTAACTTACAATTAACCATGCAATCTCAAGGCTTGTTGACTAAATTAGAAAACACACAGAATAAAGAATCAAAATTAGTGGAGACATTATCAGGACTTAAGAACGAAAATGAAACGTTGAAGAACTTATTGACGAGAGAGACTGAACATTTAAAAGAGTTAGAGAGCAATTTAACTCAATTAAACGATTCAAGTAATGCATTAAATAAAGAAACTAAATCATTAAAACATAAACAAAGTCACAATAATTTCGGCGAAGCGTCATTGAATGACGAATTGCAAATGATAGAATCTCAATATTCTAGTCTTGTGGAGTCCCATGAAATGATGAAACGTCATTATGACAATGGAATTCAAAATTTGAGAGATGAACTAGAGATGTTGAAATTACAAAATACTGATGCTCTGGCATCATTTCATGAAAATGAGAATCAACTATTAGAACAATTATCGGATTTCAATATCTCAACGAAGGAATATGATGAATTATATAAGAATAACAATGTATCGATAGATAAATCTTTCAGAGAAGCTTTACAAAGTGTAACACACGAAAATGATACCCTTCAAGACTACTCAACATATAGAGAAGAAATGATTGAATTGGGTAATAAGATGGGAATTACTACAGTAGAAAAGGATTTAACCGATTTACAAACCATTAAATTGAGGAAGGTTAGAAACGTTTCTTCTAATGGTAGCTCCAATAGAACCAGTTTCTATGGTTCAATGACACCAGTGTCAGATTCTAATGTAGAGGGGCACAGAAATATAAGTCCCATCGTAGGCTTGCCTGGTGTGAAGCGGTCTACATCAGTCCGTAAAAACAATCTCAATAGCCCATCTTCATCTGCATCACCATCTCCTAACCTTACACGGAATGGTAACAGGTTCTAAAGCATCAGATGCAAACTCCTCACATAACGAAGTCATATAATACATATACACATAAATAGATAAATCAAACGAATAGATACATTTACATAAATTACAAGTATATGATTTTCTAGTATTTTGTTATTATCTTAAAATATGGTAAAATTACTTTTTTTGAGCAATAGATCCCTTAATTAAGACAATCAAAAAAAAAAAAGGTAGTGAGACTTATTACAAAGCACAACAAAACCAAGACGTTAAGTACTCCATTAATAAAGACGACAAAAGGAAAACTATGTCAGTCGATGCTCTATCACAACAATTATGCAATGCCAGATATGTTATAATGAGTCACATAAGTTTTATTGCGCAAACTGTATCCGTACGTCACCTCAGTTAGCAATAACCCTTCGGTTTCAACTGTTAACACTACAAAATGAGAACAAACTATTAAATGAGAAAATAGATAATATATTAAATGTGTCGATGGAGAAAAGTAATATCGAGAGGGAAGATATTGGTGCAGTGGAGCGTCTATTGAAAACACGAATGAGACGTGTCAATGATTTAAAGATGAGAAAGAAGAATGGGCAACTAAAGATTCGACTAAGTAATATTTCGAATTCTATAGATAAGAAAAGGGTATTTATTCAAAAATTACAACAACAGATAACAGATTCTCAAGATTTAAAAAGTAATCGACTTAATGTATGTAAAGACATCTCAAATGAACGTTATTCAGAGGCTAATGATCGTTTAAAACAATTACAGACCGTGCTTACAAGAAAACAGAAACAAAGTATACAATCATTAAACCAATGGTTTGTTATAAGTAAGACCACCTCTACAGATATTCCATATACTTTACAATTTCAACCTGTAATCTCTACTAGAACTGCCAATAAATTACCTCCTCAATTAGTAAAAAATTCTATCTTCACCATGTTCCAATATTTGAAACTTAGAACAACGATACAATGTGTACAAATACCTTATCCAACAATGAAACAATCACCATTACTGGGAGAAGGAAAAGAAGATGAAGATTACAAACTGAAAGATATCGTTGAAATGACAGATGAGACCGTCACGGAAAACATAGCCGTATGGCTAACAAAACTCACCATTAATATAGTATGGCTATGTCAAAAAAACTACATACTATCTCCACATGAATATACAGATCAAATCTCGTTACTAGAGCAACTTGATGTCGATGGACTCTTTTATAGTCTCTACCTGAACCAGTTTCTTCCGACCACAACCCAACAGTCATCCGATGACCACTTGCAACCTAAGCGCGACTTCCAGGACACACTAGATGCTATTACTGACCAACTCACTGACACCCATACCTGACCATTTAGTCCCAATTGTCTCTATTTGTTGTAGCTAACCATCAACTTCCTGATATAAATAACTATATATATATATTTAAATAAATAGATAGATTCATGCACATATACCCTAATATACAACCCTAATTTGGCTGTAAGAAAAAAAACGAAAAAAAAAAACGAAAAAAGACGAAAACTGAGCAGCCACTGCCAACTTAACTTATGGAATTCAAGCAGCAACAGCAAGTGCAGCAGCAGCAACAGATTAGGTGAGAGCAGCAACAACAACAGTGCAAATTCTAAAGCTTGCAACAGCAACAACAACTAGTAATCGTTGTATATATATAACAAAGGGACATTTTAAGAACGGTATCTGTTTCTCTTACTGTCTTAGAAAGGTCAAAGTAAGCAGTAGTATACATCAATACATACACACATATTACAATTTAAAAACATGGCTCTTTCAGACCAAGAATTATTTGAATTGAACAAGAAGGCCGTTCAAGAAGGGTTCAAGATCAAGCCTAGATTAAACTATAACACTGTTAGTGGTATTAACGGTCCATTAGTTATCTTAGAAAAAGTTAAGTTCCCATGTTTCAATGAAATTGTTAATTTGACTTTACCAGATGGTACCGTTAGACAAGGTCAAGTCTTAGAAGTTAGAGGTGATAGAGCTATTGTGCAAGTCTTTGAAGGTACCTCCGGTATCGATGTTAAGAAGACCACCGTTGAATTTACCGGTGAAAACTTACGAATCCCAGTTTCTGAAGATACTCTGGGTAGAATCTTTAACGGTTCAGGTAAACCTATTGATAACGGTCCAACCGTCTTTGCTGAAGATTATCTAGATATTAATGGTTCTCCTATTAACCCATATGCGAGAATTTATCCAGAAGAAATGATTTCCACCGGTGTTTCTGCCATTGATACCATGAACTCTATTGCTCGTGGTCAAAAGATTCCTATCTTCTCTGCCTCTGGTTTACCACATAATGAAATTGCAGCCCAAATTTGTAGACAAGCTGGTCTAGTGAGACCTACTAAGGATGTTCATGATGGTCACGAAGAAAATTTCTCCATTGTTTTCGGTGCTATGGGTGTTAATTTGGAAACTGCTAGATTTTTCAAACAAGATTTCGAAGAAAATGGTTCTCTAGAGAGAACTTCTTTATTCATGAATTTAGCTAATGATCCAACCATTGAAAGAATTATTACTCCAAGATTGGCTTTAACCACTGCTGAATATCTTGCTTATCAAACTGAACGTCACGTTTTGACCATCTTAACAGATATGTCTTCGTATGCTGATGCTTTAAGAGAAGTCTCCGCCGCTAGAGAAGAAGTTCCAGGTAGAAGAGGTTACCCAGGTTACATGTATACAGATTTGTCTAGAATTTATGAAAGAGCTGGTAGAGTTGAAGGTCGTAACGGTTCCATTACTCAAATTCCTATCTTAACCATGCCAAACGATGATATTACACATCCAATTCCCGATTTGACTGGGTATATTACCGAAGGTCAAATTTCTATTGATCGTCAACTACACAACAAGGGTGTTTATCCACCTATTAACGTCTTACCATCTCTAAGTAGACTGATGAAGTCTGCTATCGGTGAAGGTATGACCAGAAAGGATCACGGTGATGTCTCTAATCAATTGTATGCCAAATACGCTATTGGTAGAGATGCTGCTGCCATGAAGGCCGTTGTTGGTGAAGAAGCTTTATCTATCGAAGATAAATTATCTCTAGAATTCTTAGAAAAGTTCGAAAAGACTTTCATCTCTCAAGGTGCTTACGAAAATAGAACTGTTTTTGAATCTCTAGATCAAGCTTGGAGTTTATTAAGAATCTATCCAAAGGAAATGTTGAACAGAATCTCTCCAAAGATCCTAGATGAGTTCTACGACAGATCCAGAGATGCCGAAGAAGAAGAAGAAGAATACGAAGATGAAGATGTCACTCCAGATAACAAAGCTCCAGTTGCTACTGAATCCTTGATCTAGACAACATCATCCTTTCCTCTACCTATTTCTGCACACTAACTCTAAATTAAACACAAACATACTTTCACTCACAATGACATACATACACACATATATATCTCTCTACTAGTATAATATATTATAAATGAATCAATATAAGATAAATTTCAATAGAATCCATCACTCATTATACCGTAAAAGTCACGTGCTTTTCAATTGTTATCGGCCTCAGAAACACAGAGAGCGGGCGACGCAGTGATAATAGTTCAAACTACGGAACTTTCTCCTCTCTCTCCCCTCCCCTCCCCCTTTCGTTGATGAAGGAAGAACCGGTTTGACAAGGGATGACAATGTGAACCCTTTGATACGTTGCAATTGGAAACAGATACATATATATATATATATATATAAAGAAAATACAATTGGCAAACTAATTGGAAGAGGTAAGAGAAAGTACTATAAGGCGCATGTTAAGTGATAAAATAGTGCAATTAATAACAAACTAATTTATGATGACTCAAGCTACAGATAAAAAAGGAGATATACAAGGTAACGTTGTGGTTGTCTCGAATAGATTACCAGTGACTATCACAAAGAATAATGAAACCGGTGAATACGAGTACACCATGTCCTCTGGTGGTTTGGTTACAGCGTTACAAGGGTTGAAAAAGACAGCTACGTTTCAATGGTATGGTTGGCCTGGTTTAGAGATTCCAGACCATGACAAGGCAAAAGTTAAGAAGGATCTGAAGGAGAAATTTAATGCTATTCCTGTATTTTTAACAGATGAAATTGCTGATTTACATTATAACGGGTTTAGTAATTCTATTCTATGGCCTTTATTCCACTATCACCCAGGTGAGATTAACTTCGATGAAAATGCATGGCTTGCATATAATGAGGCAAACTTAACATTTGCAAACGAAATTATTCAAAATATTAGTGATAATGACCTTGTATGGGTCCATGATTACCATTTGATGCTATTACCAGAGATGCTAAGACATAATATTAATAGAAAGGGATTAAAGAATATTAAACTTGGGTGGTTCTTGCATACTCCTTTCCCCTCTTCAGAAATTTACAGAATCTTACCAGTAAGACAAGAAATTTTGAAAGGTGTGTTAAGTTGTGACCTTTTAGGATTTCATACATACGATTATGCAAGACATTTCTTATCATCGGTTCAAAGAGTGTTAAACATTAATACATTACCAAATGGTGTTGAATATGAGGGTCATTTTGTTAATGTAGGTGCATTCCCTATCGGGATCGATGTTGATAAATTTTCAGAAGGTTTAAAGAAGGACTCGGTTCAAAAGAGAATAATGCAATTAAAAGAGACATTCAAAGGTTGCAAAATTATTGTTGGTGTAGACAGATTAGATTATATCAAAGGTGTCCCACAAAAGTTGCATGCTATGGAAGTTTTCCTATCAGAACATCCTGAATGGATTGGGAAAGTTGTTCTTGTACAGCTTGCTGTTCCAAGTCGTGGAGATGTTGAAGAATATCAGTATTTAAGATCTGTGGTTAATGAACTTGTTGGTAGAATCAACGGTCAATTTGGTACTGTAGAATTTGTTCCGATCCATTTCATGCATAGAAGTATTCCATTCGAAGAATTGATTTCTTTATATGCTGCAAGTGATGTTTGTTTAGTCTCTTCTACAAGAGATGGTATGAACTTAGTCTCTTACGAATATATTGCATGTCAACAAGAAAAGAAAGGCTCCTTAATCCTTTCTGAATTTACTGGTGCCGCACAATCATTGAATGGTGCTTTGATTGTTAATCCTTGGAATACTGATGACTTATCGGAATCAATCAATGAAGCTCTTACTTTATCATCTGAAAAGAAAGAAGCTAACTGGGAAAAGCTATACAGATATATTTCAAAATACACATCTTCCTTCTGGGGTGAAAATTTCGTTCATGAACTGAACAACACTTCCAGCACTTCTGCCGTACACGGAACTAGTTCTTGAGTTTTACATTAATTTCATTTCCCCCATTTTTTTTTAAGTATTACGTACATACACATATGTAAATGCATATTTATCTATGTATCCTCTGATAAAAAACACAAACACATCCAATACAAACTTCCAAGATGTCATCAATTTTAGTTTCCATGACTCGTATATTACCCCTCATTCTTACATCTAAACGTTTAAGCCCTTTTAATAACGAAACCTTTTGGTTGTTGATATTAGTCCCGTTTACTACCTTAAGAAACGAGGTGTCTCTCTCTAACACACCAATTCTTTTTTTCCACTGCGCTTTGTATCCTGTTCCTTTTTTCAATCTCGTAAGAAGTGAAATATTTGAAATAAAGAAATTTTGCAATGATTAGGAGAATGGTTTGAAATAAAGATAACTTCAAATTAATTCCCTAGTCATAAACTATACATTCATTATAAATATATTTAAACCATCCTTTATACTTGTAGAGTGTAGCGCAACAATCAATTTCTTTACAATCCGTCATAATTCTTTTGAAGTTAACAACTATCCATTGAAATAAAAAACAGCAGTATAATTGAAAACCGTCTATAGAAACATACCAATCATCATATTCAAAATGGGACAATTACTGTCACATCCATTGACTGAGAAAACTATTCAATACAATGATTATAAGGACCATAAACCATCCACACAGGTATCTAGTTTATCGCCGCGATTCTTCAATTGTATAGGTTCCATGCAAGGGTACAGACTAACTCAAGAAGATGCACATATGATAATTAATGAAGACGATAGTATACATGTAAAATTTTACGATCCTTTCAAAGATCGTGTGGAGATATATATTTTAAGTCTATTTGCAGTCTTTGATGGACATGGTGGATCAGATTGTTCAGCATTCCTAAGTGGGGGTAAAGATGATCGAGGTTATAACCCAAAGAGTGGACTAGCTAAATGGGTCACTTATGCGTTCGAGAATCACCATTATGGGGCAATGGGTACCCACAAAGTGGGAGATATAAATTCTGTAATAAGGTCTAAAGCAAAAAATAATGATGATGAGGGGAAGATTAAGCGAGTATTTCGGACACTAGAAGGGTTAATATCACAAATATTTAAGGATTCATACATATTACAGGATATTGAACTTTACAAACACTTTGCCAACAGTACTTGCGGGTCAACCGCTGTGATGGCTGCAATTGTGAACGGAGAAATGGTTTATGTTGTAAATTGTGGTGATTCTCGTTGTATTATGTCATCAAAGAGTGATGGAATCAAGACAATGTCATACGATCACAAGCCTCAACATATAGGTGAATTATTGAGAATTAATGATAACGGTGGTACTGTGTCCCTGGGAAGAGTAGGGGGTGTATTAGCTCTTAGTAGAGCATTTAGCGATTTTCAATTCAAGAGAGGTGTACAATATAATAGCCAAAATAAGAGAAATGTAAAAGGGAACTACATAAACAATCTTGCCATAGCACCACAGGAAGCACAAGTTACAGTAGAACCAGATGTCTTAATGCATAGAATTGATTATAAAAAGGACGAATTCCTCGTATTGGCCTGTGACGGTATATGGGACGTATACAGTAATAGACAATTGATACGGTTTATTAAATATCATTTGACACAAGGTATAAAACTTGATGGAATCATACCGAAACTTTTAGATCATGGAATTGCACAAGCAAATAGTAGCACTGGGGTTGGGTTTGACAACATGACCGCTATAATAGTGGTTCTAAACAAGAATGGTGAGTCTCTTAGCGATTGGTACACTAAAATGAAGATACGATTAGAAAGAGAGAAGGGTCTTGTGTAAATACCGACTATGACTAAAGAATATTTTCTGGAGACGATATATAAAACATTTCGATATTTTTTTTAATATGACTGTCTTCGGTCTTCCCTGTTTACAGAGAAGTTTCACAACATATTGACCTTCTATGACTCCATAGAGCATTGTATAGTAGATAATATCTAATGAAATATCAAAAGTATATATTATGAAAACGATAGACACATTGTGACATTCATTAACTAGTCCATTTATGATATATAGCAGTAGTTTCATTTCTCATTTTAATGCGTATCTCCTATCATACTACTAGTGAGATTCGGGAAATTTTAGGACTACGCGTTTCTTTATTGCTGAACTAATATAAACAAATAATTGCAAACAATTATTCAACAGATTTCAAAAGGGAATATTAAAACAAAGATTTCTGAATAGATATATTTTTTGTATATAGGTACTGGTGAGAAGAAATATCTGCGTAAAACTAAAACACGTTTGTCTAAAAAATGACTACAAAAGATACCACTAATGAAAAGACTCTCCCAAGGAGCATCCACATAGACTTTTTAGATCAGCCGTCGGATGATACAAACCTAGAGGATTCTAACACTCTGGCGAAGGAGTACACATTAGATATTCCTCGCATCCCTTCAGTTGAATTACCATTGCATGTTTCAGGAAGACCTGAAAGTGTCACAAAGGCGGTAGGTATGTGTGGAGGTATAGAGAAAATTAAAGAGATGTTGAAGAAGAGTACCGACCCAGAGGTGGAGAACTACCTTGAGTTATATTTAAATAAGAAGGAGGCTAAGGATGATACTGAGAATTCTTTCTTCAACGAGCACCCAATAATTGGTAAACCAGTCCCTTATAGAGATAGTTCAGTTGTGTTGAAAGTTGTTATGCCTAAGGGTACCATGAAGAAACATGAAGGCAACATTCAGAAGTCATTAGCTTCGTTACGTTCAAAGGATTATAAAATCACACCTGTTGCTGTTGTTGATAACACAATTAAGTTCAGAGAAATGTCTGATTTTCAATATCGTCTAGACAATGTTCCAGCTGCAAATGAATATGTGCAAAGCTTCGGCTCACTAGAATGGCAAAATATTAGACAATTGGTAGATTCAGTTCCTGATAATGATACAATGCCCCAAGAAAATATCAGTAACTTGATTTTCAATAGAGGATTAAAATCACCAAGTTCGGATTATCAACTACCACCGCCACCGAGACTATCCATGATCGGCTTTCCTCATTTGTACAAGTATAAGAAGAATCCTTTAGCAGTTAAAAAAGCAGACGGTGTTTCTGAAGTGAAAGGCTCCTATATCAAAAATTATCAATTATTTTTACACACACTGGGTGAAGATGTTAAAATTCCTTTACAACCACACAAAAGTTTACAACATGATTACAAGATTGCTCAGGAGACTAAAATTTATCCAGGCACAAAAGAATCTTCTAAATTCTATGAGTCATTGGAAGAATGTTTGACTATATTAGAGCAACTTTTCAAGAAAAGGCCGATTTGGATCAAGAGACATTTGGATGGTATCATACCGAAGAGAATACATCACACATTGAAAATTGCATTAGCACTAATTACTTACAGATTCACAATGGGACCATGGAGAAACACTTATATCAAATTTGGTTGTGATCCAAGGTCATCCAAAGAATATGCTAAATATCAAACTGAATATTTTAAGATTGAGAGAAAATTATTATCTTCACAAACGGTCAGAAAGAATATCCCAAAATTGAGTGAGCCTGTATTTGAGTCTAATATTCCTGGCGATATTGACACAAGATTCAGATTTGATGGGAAACAAATCCCATGGTATTTGATGTTACAAATCGATATGTTAATATGCGAACCGAATGTGGCCGAAGTATACGACAAAGTCGAATATTTGGATACGCCTAATGAGATCACAGGTTGGTTCAACGAGCTAGATTTGGTTAAAATAAGAAGAATTGTTAAATATGAATTGGGTTGTCTGGCTCAAGGTAATCTTGATTTCAACAAATATAAATTAAAATACTTTAAGACAATGCAATATGTGAAAGAATCTTTAATAAATGAAAGGGATATAAAAGAATCACAGGCTGTTGATGCTGATGGTGACATTGATATGGATGGTGATCTAAATGGGAATAAAAGCGAGAACAGCAAATCCAATGAAATAACACCAGACGATATAGAAGATGAAGAAGATGATGATAACGGAATCATTGCAGGCGAGATTGATGAAGATGCCCTCGATGCAGAAGAATCTGATTCCAACGACAATATACGCATAGCTGATGCAATAGAGGATGAAATAACTCAATCAAATGCAAATTTTGATCTTTCATCTGCAAATTTCCAAGATGTTATTGCTCGTATAATGGAATCTGATCCGAAAACGGCTAAACGGTTACAAGCTGAATTAGAAGGGTTTGTAAATATTAACAAAATATAGTAGGTGTAGAAATATATACTGACTATACTCGTATAATGTGATAAAAATGTGATTTTGACGTTAGGAAGGGGACCCGAGAATAAGAAAACCAAATTCTCAACATTAAGATTAAGAGTGAAAGAAAACAAATAATGATTATGTTAACCTATGTAATTATCAGATATATTTACAAGCACACTGTGATCATAACTGAGGCGTTTAATCAGTTTGATATTATATATAGTAGAAAGGATAGGTTCCAATTTTGAAAACCGGCGTAAACGATAGTTGCGAACTAGGGATATAATCAGAACGAAACACAAACTTATCAACTACGAAATGAACAACAATAACTTCAAGATCTTATGTGCGTTCCGTAGGTTGGCCTCTACAGGTACATACCCTGGTTCACAGAGGATGTCCTTACCCAGAAGACCAATGAAGAAGATTAAATTAGGAAGAGCTAGACCTGCCATTTATCATCAGTTTGAGGTTGCTGTAGAGATGAGTGATGGGAGTGTGGTAATGAGAAAGTCCCAATTCCCAAAGGCTGAGGTCAGATTAATTCAAGATCAAAGAAATAATCCATTATGGAACATTAGTAGGAGCGATTTAGTCGTTGTTGATGCCAATGCAGCAGGTAGTGTTGATAAATTCAAACAGAAGTACTCATCCATATTTTCTGTTGAGGAAGAGAATGCAGCATCAACATCTGATGGTAATGAAGAATCTGTATCAGGACTAAAGAAACAAAAAGAAGAAACCAAGAAAACTTCATCGACGGAGGCACCGGAGAAAGCTGAGGACCAACCACAGGATGATTTTGGTATGGAAGACTACTTATCTTTATTAGATGACAGTTCAAAACAGATAAAATCTGGTAAAATTGCATCCAAAAAGAATTCATCAAAGAAGAAGTAGTTACATGGTAGTGGCCTAAATTTCATTCGTTAGAAAGATACAACGGTGCCACTTTCTTATTTCCTGATCTGTTTGACTTTGCACCAAAAATTAATGAAAACATGTAAATATACACTTGCATAGCAAGCGCATGCAAATACTTAACAAATCGTACCCGGACGAACCTTATATAGATGTAGATATTCCTAGTAATCATAATAACAATACAATCATAATACTACTCCTTATATAGCATAATAAGCACGAAAGTCACGTGAGTCATCCGTGCACGTGACCGTTTTAATTGTTTTTTTTTCGAAACAAAAAAATTTTCACGAATTTCTTCTCATCGCTTGTCCATTTGATGTGCTTATCGTTCGTTGCAGGGAAAACAACAGTTGTAATAGTGCCATTGGTGTAAATTTTAGTAATACTCGTTACTTTTTGCTAATTCTTTTTCAATTACCTTCATAGACATTAGTGGAGCTTCATCATTTCCTATATTTTTTTAATTTCTACGACTGTTTTTATTTTATGTTAAATTTTAGAACAAGACAGCACCTTATACATATTCTTTACTTTTTTGTATTTTTTGCGTTGGATTTCTTTTTGTGAGATTTAAACTTATTCTTATATTTAAACTTTCACTCTCGTTTTTATTCATTTTTTTACTATTTGCAAGTTGTTGTTTGGTAACATATTACAAAAGAGACTCTATTCTCAAATTATCAAAAAATCAGTCAACATACCAAGGATGACTGCTACTGAAGTCCAAAAGGCTAGAGCCGCATCTGTATTCAACAGAGAATCTTTAGAAAGTATTTTAAGAGGTAGATTCTTCTACGCTCCATCTTTCGACATCTATGGTGGTGTTTCCGGTCTATACGATTACGGTCCACCAGGTTGTGCTTTCCAAGCCAACGTTGTTGATACATGGAGAAAACATTTCATTTTAGAAGAAGATATGTTAGAAGTTGACTGTACCATGCTGACTCCTTACGAAGTTCTAAAGACTTCTGGTCACGTCGATAAATTCTCTGATTGGATGTGTAGGGATTTGAAAACCGGTGAAATATTCAGAGCTGATCATCTTGTCGAAGAAGTCCTTGAGGCACGTTTAAAGGGTGATAAAGAAGCTAGAGGTATTGCTGCTGATCCAGAAGAAGAAGAAAGTGCAGACAAGAAGAAGAGAAAGAAGAAGGTCAAGCAAATCAAGGCTATTAAGTTGGAAGATGATGTCGTCAAAGAATACGAAATGGTCCTAGCCAAAATTGATGGTTACTCCGGTGAAGAGTTAGGTGAATTGATGGTTAAGTACTCCATCAACAACCCTGCCACTGATGGTCCATTGGAACCACCAATGGCCTTCAACTTAATGTTCGAGACTGCTATCGGTCCTTCCGGTCAACTAAGAGGTTTCCTAAGACCAGAAACTGCTCAAGGTCAATTCTTAAACTTCAACAAATTATTAGAATTTAACAACAGTAAGACACCATTTGCTTCCGCTTCCATTGGTAAGTCGTTCAGAAACGAAATTTCCCCAAGAGCTGGTCTATTGAGAGTTCGTGAATTCTTGATGGCTGAAATCGAACATTTCGTCGACCCAATGGATAAATCTCATCCTAAGTTTGGCGATGTTAAGGACATTACTTTATCCTTCTTGCCACGTGATGTTCAAGAAGCTGGTTCTACTGTACCAATTACTGAGACCATCGGTAAGGCTGTTGAAAGCAAAATGATCGATAACGAAACTCTTGGTTACTTCATCGGTAGAATTTACCAATTTTTAGTTAAAATTGGTGTTGATAAGACCAAGTTGAGATTCCGTCAACATATGGGCAATGAAATGGCTCATTATGCTACTGATTGTTGGGATGGTGAATTACTAACCTCCTACGGTTGGATCGAATGTGTTGGTTGCGCTGACAGATCTGCTTTTGATTTGACTGTTCACTCTAACAAGACCAAAGAAAAGATGGTTGTAAGAGAGAAGTTAGAAACCCCAATCGAAGTCACTAAATATGAAATCGATTTGACAAAGAAATTATTCGGTCCAAAATTCAGAAAAGATGCCCCATTAGTTGAAAAATTCTTATTAGATTTATCTCAATCCGAATTAGAATCTAAGGCTTCTGAACTAAAATCTAATGGTAAAGTTATTTTCCAAATTAACGGTATCGAAGGTGATGTCGAATTAGATGACAAATTCATCAACATTGAAAAGAGAACCAAGGTCGAACATGTTAGAGAATATGTACCAAATGTCATTGAACCATCTTTCGGTATTGGTCGTATCATCTACGCTGTATTTGAACACTCTTTCTGGAACAGACCTGAAGATACCGCTAGAGGTGTCCTGTCGTTCCCGCCATTAGTTGCCCCAAGTAAAGTACTATTGGTCCCATTATCCAATAACAAAGAACTACAACCTGTCACCAAGAAGGTTTCCGATATCCTAAGAAAAGCTCAAATTCCATTCAAGGTCGATGACTCTGGTGTTTCTATCGGTAAGAGATACTCTCGTAATGATGAATTAGGTACTCCATTCGGTGTCACAATTGACTTCGATTCTGTCAAGGATGGTTCTGTCACATTAAGAGAAAGAGACTCTACACAACAAGTCAGAGGTTCTGTTGAAGACATTATCAAGGCTATCAAGGACATCACTTACTTTGGTGTCTCTTGGGAGGAAGGTACCAAGAACTTGGAAGTCTTCACCTCTTCCCAATAAAGTAAATAATTCTACCTATGATTTTCCACCAATTATAAGTAAAGGTAATGTATAATTTTAATGTATAACTTTACATCTTGCATTATTAGTTTTTAACGACCATATGTGTTGGTTACTGTACGTATAAATATTGGCGCTATTTATTGCAATTGATGATTCTTGCAAAACGGGAGTTTCAATGAGCGAAGCGAAAAATCCAAAGCTGCGGTAAAAGATAACTTAGAGGGGTTAATCGATTATAAAGAGATCCCTCTCATAAAGATATAATTGCTGAAAGCAATGATCACTTGTGTATTATGTAAATAAACACTCAAATTAGTTCCAAATCAAATATATTAATAAAATGTCCTCTTACCAAGCAGTAAGAGAAGGCGCTAAACAAGTGATCAAATTACTGGAAAAGTTCCCAGAAGAACGTTTTAAATATTTAGTCTCATTCAAAACTACACAGTTAGAGAGATTTAGTCGTATTGCAGGTCTTCCACTATCCAGGAAGGGCAGTAATGAAATAGCCAATAACAAAGCTTCAATAGATGAAATTAAAGATATTGTGAACAGAACATCTGGTCCATTAGGGCTTCAAAAGGATATGTTAAAGAAGATGCAGGCTGCTATCCCTCACGATCAATTTTCAGAGACCTCTATGAAGGCTCAAATTAATGCATTATCAAATTTGCTCGGTAATAAATATAAGAATTATTATGATGTTGGCAACAAACTTTACAATCCTGCAGGAAACCCAGAATATTATCAAAGAATTATTGATGATATTCAAGGTAAAAAGAAAGAAAACATTCTTGCTGGATTAAGAACGGTATTTTTGGGCAGGTAGACAGTAACATTCCCCACCATTATTTAAGGTATATATAAGTTCATATATTTGAACTGCATGTAAATATAAACATTCAAAATCAAAAAAATGCATATTCATTTTGTTAGTCTATTTAGCGAAAGTTATATAAATTATTGAACCCTTCCAACTAGGATCCTTGCCTAAACTATCCTTAACGATAGTAGCTTGTTCAATAGTATCATATTCAATAAATGCCACGTTACGAACTGCAACAAGTCTGATTCCTTTGAACCCGTCACCTTTGAATAACTGTTCAATCTCAGCCACTGTGCTTCCATTCGGTATATTTTGAACAAGTAATTTGTTGTTTGGTGGATTATCAATAATTTTATGAGTTGTTTGTTTCTGCGTAGAAGGTTTACTGGATGATGGTTTTGTGATGGTCTTGTCTTGTTTAATTTTGATTGCCATATCTTGAAATTCTTTGATCTTTTGTGCAATTGCGGTCTCATCGAGACCCTGCTTTCTAAGTTCCCTTCTTAACCGCCTCATTTTCCTTTTCATTGTATGTAATTCACTAACATCTTCATCTAGTTTCAATAATTTCTGTTTATGTCTTGTATTAAGGATCTTCTCGAATAAACCAGGTTTAGTTTCATCTAAAGCAATTGCTAATAACGATTCCTTTTTGGCGTGCTCTATATGTATATTTCTCCCATTTACCATTAAAGGTTTAGATTTATATTTATCTAAAAATATCTTTGCATTGTTAGCGGTAACAAAAGTAATAAAACAAGTTGACGATAACTTCTTTGAGTGAGACCTGGAAATTGCAATAATATTATTCTTTGAATCCAATAATTCCAATTCAGTAGGATATGATGCAGTTGTATTTGTAGGGAGATCTAATGATGGACTTAACACATATTCGTTAACTGGATTAATAGCCTTCAACAACAGTCGTATAAAATTGGGTATCGATTTTGGACGCCTTGGCAAATTTGATAAATGCAATCTTTTTATATATAATTAGTGTTGTTAGTAAATAGGCTGGAATGTAAAAAAAATAAACAAAATTTTGTTACTAGATTTATGAACTTACGTTTTCATATCACTATTCATGATTAGTTTCTTGAGTTAGTGTATTTGAGATGGTTAAATTTCAACAACTTTTTCTAGTCTCAATGTTTTTTAATAATATTTTTAAAACAAAAAAATAGCCTTCTTAACTTTAAGTATTGAAATATTTACATATAAATAAATGAAATTCTAAATTATCATAAGCTTTAAAATAAGTAAATTTCTTTAAAACAATTCAAAGATTTAGATTTTTTTGATACTGAAAACATGGATTAATAATAAAAGCTAATTACAATTTACATAAAAATATAGATAGATTTAATTGTTATTAATAATCTTATTTCTTAGCAGCCTTAGCAGCAGACTTGGTAACCTTACCAGCGTTAGCGGACTTTTCAACAGACTTGACGACACCGACAGCAACAGTTTGTCTCATATCTCTAACAGCGAATCTACCTAGAGGTGGGTAGTCAGAGAAAGCTTCGACACACATTGGCTTAGATGGAACGAATTTGACAAGAGCAGCATCACCGG